>JABEVN020000936.1:0-27275 GCA_013146195.2 Codonopsis lanceolata | reverse complement strand
TTTTATTTTTTTAATATTTTTTTTTGGATTCAAAATAGTTGATGCTTCATCCTATGGTTATTATCAAGTTCATTTCATGTTTGTTTCCTTAAAAATATTTTTTTTTTGTTTCTCGTTCATAGGGATTAAGGTCAGGCTTAGGGATTAGGGAGGATAAGACCATTTTCTAAGTTAAGGTTTAAGGTTAGGCTTAGGGATTAGGGTTAGCATTAGAGTTAGGGTTTAAGGTTTAGTGATTAGGGATAGTAAAGCATAATGTTTAAGGTTTAGGTAGGGTTTTGGGGTTAAGGTTTAAGGTTAGAGACTCAAGGTTAGGGTTTAAGGTTCAATTAGGTTTAGGGATAGGGTTAGGGTTTAGGTGATACAATTGTTTTTGGTTTAAGGTTTATAGTTAGGCTTAGGGCAGGGATAGAATAGGCTTTAAGGGTTTAGGGTTTAAGGTTTTAGGGTTTAAGCTTCGGCTTTAGGGATTAGGGTTTAGGGTTTAGGGTTTAGGGGTTACGGTAAAGGGTTTAAGGTTTTAAGGTTTAAGGTTTAGGGTTTAAGGTTTGGCTTAGGGTTTAGGGTTTAAGGTTTATGGTTTAGGATTTAGGGTTTAGGGTTTAGGGTTTGGGTTTTAAGGTTTAACGTTTGACTTAGGGATTAGGGTTAGGGTTTAAGGTTTAAGGTTTAGGGATTAGGGTTTAATGTTTAAGGTTAGAGTTTAGGCTTAAGGTAGCGAAAGCAAATCTTAAACCTAACCTATATGCCTAACAAACCCAAACCTAAAAGGAAAAAATAAATAAAATGAATGAAAAACCCAAAAACTTCCAAAGCCAATAACGATTGCTTAAACAACATTTTTTGGGATTAAAAGAGCAGTTCATCACGGTTACACCTAAACCCTAAACCCATAAACCTAATCTCTAAAAACAAATCTTAAACCCTAAACCCTAAACCTAACCCAACTCTTATTCCCTAACCTTAAACTCGAACCTTAATCCCAAAGCCTTAAACCCAACTCTAGCCCTATCCCCAATCCCTAAGCCTAACCAAAAACCTTAAACCAAAAACAATTGTCTCACTTAAACCTAACCCTTATCCCTAAACCTAATTCGAAACCTTAAACCCTAACCTCGAGTTTCTAACCTTAAACCTTAACCTAAAACCTTAAACATTATACACTAACCCTAATCGCTAAACCATAAACCATAACTCTAATGCTAACCCTAATCGCTAAGCCTAACCTTAATCCCTATGAACGAGAAAAAAAAATTATTTATGAAAGGAAGAAACATGAAATGAAGACGATAATCTCCATACAGATGAAGCATCAACTATTTTGAATCCAAACAAAAATTTTAAAAAAATATAAAAATATAAAAAAAAATTTGTTCATAAAACTGGTACAAGTTTTATGAACAAATTTTTATTTTTATTTTTATTTTTTTAATTTTTTTTTTGATTCAAAATAGTTGATGCTTCATCCTTATGGTGATTATCAAGTTCATTTCATGTTTTTTTCTAAAAATATTTTTAAGGTTTTCGTTATAGGGATTAGAGAGGATAATAAGACCATTTTCTAAGTTAAGGTTTAAGGTTAGGCTTAGGGATTAGGGTTAGCATTAGAGTTAGGGTTTAAGGTTTAGTGATTAGGGATAGTGCATAATGTTTAAGGTTTTAGGGTTAAGGTTTAAGATTAGAGACTCAAGGTCAGGGTTTAAGGTTTCGAATTAGGTTTAGGGATAAGGGTTAGGGTTTAGGTGATACAATTGTTTTTGGTTTAAGGTTTATCATTAGGCTTAGGGCATGGGGATAGGCTAAGAGTTAGGGTTTATGGTTTAAGGTTTAAGGTTTTAGGGTTTAAGCTTCGGCTTAGGGTTTAGGGTTTAGGGTTTAGGGTTTACGGTAAAGGGTTTAAGGTTACGGTAAAGGGTTTAAGGTTTAAGGTTTAAGGGTTTAAGGTTTGGCTTAGGGTTTAGGGTTTAAGATTTATGGTTTTAGGATTTAGGGTTTTAGGGTTTAAGGTTTTAAGGTTTAACGTTTGGCTTAGGGATTAGGGTTAGGGTTTAAGGTTTAAGGTTTAAGGTTTAGGGATTAGGGTTTAATGTTTAAGGTTAGAGTTTAGGCTTAAGGTAACGGAAACCTTAAATCTTAAACCTAACCCTTATATGCCTAACCAAACCAAACCCTAAAAGCGAAAAATAAATAAAAATGAATGAAAAACCCAAAAACTTCCATAGCCCGTGATGCTTAAACAACATTTTTGGGATTAAAACGAAGTCATCACGGTTACACCTAAACCCTAAACCCTTAAACCTAATCTCTAAAACCTTAAATCTTAAACCTAAACCTAAACCCTAACCCTAACTCTTATTCCCTAACCTTAAACTTTGAACCTTAATCCCAAGCCTTAAACCCTAACTCTAGCTCTATCCCCAATCCCTAAGCCTAACCAAAAACCTTAAACCAAAAACAATTGTCTCACTTAAACCTAACCCTTATCCTAAACCTAATTCGAAACCTTAAAACCTAACCTCGAGTTTCTAACCTTAAACCTTAACCCTAAAACCTTAAACATTATACACTAACCCTAATCGCTAAACCATAAACCATAACTCTAATGCTAACCCTAATCGCTAAGCCTAACCTTAATCCCTATGAACGAGAAAAAAAATTATTTATGAATGGAAGAAACATGAAATGAAGACGATAATCTCCATACAGATGAAGCATCAACTATTTTGAATCCAAACAAAAATTTTAAAAAATAAAAAATAAAAAAATATTTGTTCATAAAAGCTGGTACCAAGTTTTATGAACAAAAATTTATTTATTTTATTTTTTAATTTTTTTGGATTCAAAATAGTTGATGCTTCATCCTTATGGTGATTATCAAGTTCATTTCATGTTTTTTCAAAAATATTTTTTTGTTTTTTCATTTAAGGTCGACTTAGGGATTAGGGAGGATAAGACCATTTTCTAAGTTAAGGTTTAAGGTTAGGCTTAGGGATTAGGGTTAGCATTAGAGTTAGGGTTTAAGGTTTAGTGATTAGGGATAGTGCATAATGTTTAAGGTTTTAGGGTTAAGGTTTAAGATTAGAGACTCAAGGTTAGGGTTTAAGGTTTCGAATTAGGTTTAGGGATAAGGGTTAGGGTTTAGGTGATACAATTGTTTTTGGTTTAAGGTTTATAGTTAGGCTTAGGGCATGGGGATAGGCTAAGAGTTAGGGTTTAAGGTTTAAGGTTTAAGGTTTTAGGGTTTAAGCTTCGGCTTAGGGATTAGGTTTAGGGTTTACGGTAAAGGGTTTAAGGTTTTAAGGTTTAAGGTTTAAGGGTTTAAGGTTTGGCTTAGGGTTTAGGGTTTAAGGTTTATGGTTTTAGGATTTAGGGTTTAGGGTTTTAGGGTTTAAGGTTTTAAGGTTTAACGTTTGGCTTAGGGATTAGGGTTAGGGTTTAAGGTTTAAGGTTTAGGGATTAGGGTTTAATGTTTAAGGTTAGAGTTTAGGCTTAAGGTAACGGAAACCTTAAATCTTAAACCCTAGCCCTTTATATGCCCTAACCAAACCCAACCCTAAAACGACAAAATAAATAAAAATGAATGAAAAACCCCAAAAACTTCCAAAGCCCGTAATAGTGCTTAAACAACATTTTTTGGGATTAAAACGAAGTCATCACCGGTTACACCCTAAACCCTAAACCCTTAAACCTAATCTCTAAAACCTTAAATCTTAAACCCTAAACCCTAAACCCTAACCCTAACTCTTATTCCCTAACCTTAAACCTGAACCTTAATCCCAAAGCCTTAAACCCTAACTCTAGCCGTATCCCCAATCCCTAAGCCTAACCAAAAACCTTAAACCAAAAACAATTGTCTCACTTAAACCCTAACCCTTATCCCTAAACCTAATTCGAAACCTTAAAACCTAACCTCGAGTTTCTAACCTTAAACCTTAACCCTAAAACCTTAAACATTATACACTAACCCTAATCGCTAAACCATAAACCATAACTCTAATGCTAACCCTAATCGCTAAGCTAACCTTAATCCCTATGAACGAGAAAAAAAAATTATTTATGAATGGAAGAAACATGAAATGAAGACGATAATCTCCATACAGATGAAGCATCAACTATTTTGAATCCAAACAAAAATTTTAAAAAAATATAAAAATATAAAAAAATATTTTGTTCATAAAACTGGTACCAGTTTTATGAACAAAATTTTATTTATTTTTATTTTTTTAATATTTTTTTTGGATTCAAAATAGTTGATGCTTCATCCTTATGGTGATTATCAAGTTCATTTCATGTTTTTTTCCTTCAAAAATATTTTTTTAAGGTCGTTCATAGGGATTAAGGTCAGGCTTAGGGATTAGGGAGGATAAGACCATTTTCTAAGTTAAGGTTTAAGGTTAGGCTTAGGGATTAGGGTTAGCATTAGAGTTAGGGTTTAAGGTTTAGTGATTAGGGATAGTGCATAATGTTTAAGGTTTTAGGGTTAAGGTTTAAGGTTAGAGACTCAAGGTTAGGGTTTAAGGTTTCGAATTAGGTTTAGGGATAAGGGTTAGGGTTTAGGTGATACAATTGTTTTTGGTTTAAGGTTTATAGTTAGGCTTAGGGCATGGGGATAGGCTAAGAGTTAGGGTTTATGGTTTAAGGTTTAAGGTTTTAGGGTTTAAGCTTCGGCTTAGGGTTTAGGTTTAGGGTTTAGGGTTTAGGGTTTACGGTAAAGGGTTTAAGGTTTAAGGTTTAAGGGTTTAAGGTTTGGCTTAGGGTTTAGGGTTTAAGATTTATGGTTTTAGGATTTAGGGTTTTAGGGTTTAAGGTTTTAAGGTTTAACGTTTGACTTAGGGATTAGGGTTAGGGTTTAAGGTTTAAGGTTTAAGGTTTAGGGATTAGGGTTTAATGTTTAAGGTTAGAGTTTAGGCTTAAGGTAACGGAAACCTTAAATCTTAAACCCTAGCCCTTTATATGCCCTAACCAAACCCAACCCTAAAACGAAAAAATAAATAAAAATGAATGAAAAACCCCAAAAACTTCCATAGCCCGTAACAGTGCTTAAACAACATTTTTTGGGATTAAAACGAATTCATCACCGGTTACACCCTAAACCCTAAACCCTTAAACCTAATCTCTAAAACCTTAAATCTTAAACCCTAAACCCTAAACCCTAACCCTAACTCTTATTCCCTAACCTTAAACCTGAACCTTAATCCCAAAGCCTTAAACCCTAACTCTAGCCTAGCCCTATCCCAATAAGCCTAAGCCTAAAAAACCTTAAACCAAAAACAATTGTCTCACTTAAACCCTAACCCTTATCCCTAAACCTTAAAACCTAACCTCGAGTTTCTAACCTTAAACCTTAACCCTAAAACCTTAAACATTATACACTAACCCTAATCGCTAAACCATAAACCATAACTCTAATGCTAACCCTAATCGCTAAGCCTAACCTTAATCCCTATGAACGAGAAAAAAAAATTATTTATGAATGGAAGAAACATGAAATGAAGACGATAATCTCCATACAGATGAAGCATCAACTATTTTGAATCCAAACAAAAATTTTAAAAAATATATAAAAATATAAAAAAAATTTTGTTCATAAAACGGTACCGGTTTATGAACAAAACATTTTTTTTTATTTTTTATTTTTTAATAGATTCAAAATAGTTGATGCTTCATCCTTATGGTGATTATCAAGTTCATTTCATGTTTTTTTCCTTCAAAAATATTTTTTTAAGGTCAGGCTTAGGGATTAGGGAGGATAAGACCATTTTCTAAGTTAAGGTTTAAGGTTAGGCTTAGGGATTAGGGTTAGCATTAGAGTTAGGGTTTAAGGTTTAGTGATTAGGGATAGTGCATAATGTTTAAGGTTTTAGGGTTAAGGTTTAAGGTTAGAGACTCAAGGTTAGGGTTTAAGGTTTCGAATTAGGTTTAGGGATAAGGGTTAGGGTTTAGGTGATACAATTGTTTTTGGTTTAAGGTTTATAGTTAGGCTTAGGGCATGGGGATAGGCTAAGAGTTAGGGTTTAAGGTTTAAGGTTTAAGGTTTTAGGGTTTAAGCTTCGGCTTAGGGATTAGGTTTAGGGTTTAGGTTTAGGGTTTAAAGGGTTTAAGGTTTTAAGGTTTTAAGGTTTAAGGTTTAAGGGTTTAAGGTTTGGCTTAGGGTTTAGGGTTTAAGGTTTATGGTTTTAGGATTTAGGGTTTAGGGTTTAGGGTTTTAGGGTTTAAGGTTTTAAGGTTTAACGTTTGGCTTAGGGATTAGGGTTAGGGTTTAAGGTTTAAGGTTTAGGGATTAGGGTTTAATGTTTAAGGTTAGAGTTTAGGCTTAAGGTAACGGAAACCTTAAATCTTAAACCCTAACCCTTTATATGCCCTAACCAAACCAAACCCTAAAAGGAAAAAATAAATAAAAATGAATGAAAAACCCAAAAACTTCCAAAGCCCGTAACAGTGCTTAAACAACATTTTGGGATTAAAACGAAGTCATCACCGGTTACACCTAAACCCTAAACCCTTAAACCTAATCTCTAAAACCTTAAATCTTAAACCCTAAACCCTAAACCCTAACCCTAACTCCACTAACAAGGCAATTAACAAAATATTGCAACCTTGCAATGTTTGTAAACCCATATGACCCGAAAAAAGGAGGGAAGAAATCAAATTAAAAAAAACCTTAAAAAATTAAAACTACATCCTATTGTGTTCTGCAATTGAAAACCTAACATCCCTAAATTAAAGAAAAACCCATCGAGTTTCTAACCTTTAAACCTCTTCCTAAAACCTTAAACATTATACACTAACCTAATCGCTAAACCATATAACCATCCTCACTCTAATGCTAAGCTAATTTCGGTCAAAGCCTAACTCTTATGGATGCAGAAAAATTTTTATGATTATGAAAGGAAAATTCCATATCAATGAATGAATCTCCATACAGATATTTGAAGCAAAACTATGAATCAAAAAAAAAATAACTAAAAAATATTTTGATTCAAACTATAAATCGATTAATTTTTTATTTATTTTTTATTTCATTTTTAATTTGAGTTTAAATTATTGTTATTGTCATAAAAATGGATGATTATCAAGTTCATTTCATGTTTTTTCCTTCAAAAATATTTTTTTGTTTATCGTTCATAGGGATTAAGGTCAGGCTTAGGGATTAGGGAGGATAAGACCATTTTCTAAGTTAAGGTTTAAGGTTAGGCTTAGGGATTAGGGTTAGCATTAGAGTTAGGGTTTAAGGTTTAGTGATTAGGGATAGTGCATAATGTTTAAGGTTTTAGGGTTAAGGTTTAAGGTTAGAGACTCAAGGTTAGGGTTTAAGGTTTCGAAAGGTTTAGGGATAAGGGTTAGGGTTTAGGTGATACAATTGTTTTTGGTTTAAGGTTTATAGTTAGGCTTAGGGCATGGGGATAGGCTAAGAGTTAGGGTTTAAGGTTTAAGGTTTTAGGGTTTAAGCTTGGCTTAGGGTTTAGGGTTTAGGGTTTAAGGTTTAAGGTTTAAGGTTTAAGGTTTGGCTTAGGGTTTAGGGTTTAAGGTTTATGGTTTTAGGTTTAGGGTTGAGGTTTTAGGGTTTAAGGTTTTAAGGTTTAACGTTTGGCTTAGGGATTAGGTTAGATAGGGTTTAAGGTTTAAGGTTTAGGGATTAGGGTTTAATTTTTAAGGTTAGAGTTTAGGCTTAAGGTAACGGAAACCTTAAATCTTAAACCCTAGCCCTTTATATGCCCTAACCAAACCAAACCCTAAAAGGAAAAAATAAATAAAAATGAATGAAAAACCCCAAAAACTTCCAAAGCCCGTAATTGCTTAAACAACATTTTTGGGATTAAAGCGAAGTCATCACCGGTTACACCTAAACCCTAAACCCTTAAACCTAATCTCTAAAACCTTAAATCTTAAAAAACCCTAAACCCTAACCCTAACTCTTATTCCCTAACCTTAAACCTGAACCATAATCCCAAAGCCTTAAACCCTAAATCTAGCCTATCCCCAATCCCTAAGCCTAACCAAAAACCTTAAACCAAAAACAATTGTCTCACTTAAACCCTAACCCTTATCCCTAAACCTAATTCGAAACCTTAAACCCTAACCTCGAGTTTCTAACCTTAAACCTTAACCCTAAAACCTTAAACATTATACACTAACCCTAATCGCTAAACCATAACAAATAACTCTAATGCTAACCCTAATCGCTAAGCCTAACCTTAATCCCTATGAACGAGAAACAAATAAAATTATTTATGAATGGAAGAAACATGAAATGAAGACAATAATCTCCATACAGATGAAGCAACAACTATTTTGAATGCAAACAAAAATTTAAAAAATATATAAAAAAATAAAAAAAATATTTTGTTCATAAACTAGTACGGTACTTTTATGAACAAAATTTTTGGATTCAAAATAGTTGATGCTTCATCCTGATGGTGATTATCATGTTCATTTCATGTTTTTTCCCTTCAAAAATATTTTTTTTGTTTCTCGTTCATAGGGATTAAGGTCATGCTTAGGGATTAGGGAGGATAAGACCATTTTCTAAGTTAAGGTTTAAGGTTAGGCTTAAGGATTAGGGTTAGCATTAGAGTTATGGTTTAAGGTTTAGTGATTAGGGATAGTGCATAATGTTTAAGGTTTTAGGGTTAAGGTTTAAGGTTAGAGACTCAAGGTTAGGGTTTAAGGTTTCGAATTAGGTTTAGGGATAAGGGTTAGGGTTTAGGTGATACAATTGTTTTTGGTTTAAGGTTTATAGTTAGGCTTAGGGCATGGGGATAGGCTAAGAGTTAGGGTTTAAGATTTAAGGTTTAAGGTTTTAGGGTTTAAGCTTCGGCATAGGGATTAGGTTTAGGGTTTAGTGTTTAGGGTTTACGGTAAAGGGTTTAAGGTTTTAAGGTTTAAGGTTTAAGGGTTTAAGGTTTGGCTTAGGGTTTAGGGTTTAAGGTTTATGGTTTTAGGATTTAGGGTTTAGGGTTTAGGGTTTTAGGGTTTAAGCTTTTAAGGTTTAACGTTTGGCTTAGGGATTAGGTTAGGGTTTAAGGTTAGGGTTTATTAGGTTTAGGGTTTAATGCTTAAACAACATTTTTGGGATTTCAAGGTTACACCCTAAACCCTTAAACCTAATCTCTAAAACCTTAAATCTTAAACCCTAAACCCTAAACCCTAACCCTAACTCCACTACAAGAAAACAAGGCAATTGCAACAAAATATTGCAACAAAATGGAATTTAGTTGCAATGTGAAAATTTTGGAATGTTTGTAACCGGGAAACCTATATGAGGGCGCGTCCATTTTGCGGAAAAAAAAAGGAGGGAAGAAAGGCGCTCAAATTGCAAAAATTTTGCAACGGGTTTTGGTTATTATTTCTTAAAATTGCAATGCCCAGCTAAAACTACATCCTATTGTGTTGACTTTGCAATTGAAAACCTAACATGGACTAAATTAAAGAAAAACCCATTAGATTTCGCCCCGTCTTTCTCTCTCTTCCTCACATGCGACCTCTTCCTACGGCCTTCTCTTCTCAAATTCCATCGCCTCCTTCCGGCAGCCACACCACACGCCGTATAACTCATCCTCACTCTCAGATTTGAAGCTTCTCTAGCCTGATTTCGGTCAACTGAGCACAACTCTTTCTCTCTCCTCTGAACATGGTATTCTTCTCTCTCTATCTGTAGCTCTGTAAAAGGAAAATTTCTGCTATTTTTTTGGTGATTGATGCTTGCAATTAGGAAGGGGTAATTCCATATCGGAGTGTGGTTGGGACTTTTTTATCGTATGAATGAATCCCTTTTCTGCAACGGAAAGAAGAGGGAAGAGATTTGATTCAGCACAACCTAACGATATGAGGTAAGGGCTCATTTCAAGTGCCCCTGCCCTTGAATAACTATTTGGCAAACTTTTTGGGAATTGCGCACTCGTTTGATTCAAACTATAAATCCTTTCTGATTATTAGGCGTTTGCAACTTTTTTAGTTAATCAGATTATGCAGTGTTTGTAGATTTCATGTTGGTTAATCTGATGAGTTTAAATTATTGTTATTGTCATCTGCTTTGAAAATGGACTTCTTGGCTATTTTAATAGAAATTTGAACTAATGAAGTCCCATTTTTAAGAGAACTAAAATCAGATTTTGGTCAGATCCCTAGTGTGGGGAAGAGATTATGCGCAATATATTCCCATATATTTTTCAGGTTTGGGGTTTTCTTTTGTATTGATTTAGTCGTAGCCCTGATTTTTTAGTTTCATTAGTTATGTGTTCTTTTACAACTTTTATTCTCTGTCACATCTTTGTTTTGATGACGGAATAAAGCCTTTGTAAAATAGGAGTATTCAATAGAACGAGTAATACTTTGTATGTGTGTGTGTGTGTGGGTTACCCTCTAGAAATATTGAATTTGGCCATGAAACTTAGTTTGGAAATCAATATCTACTTGGAAGAAGTTTCTGGACAAACAATTACATTTGTTTCAAATTTTGGATAATTTCTTTGAAATTTTGATTGATTTTGATGTTTTCTTGACTTGCTAGGTTTTCTAAAATTTAAATATCACGTATGTACTATGGATTATGCTTCATGAACATATACCTTTTTGCATATATGCACCAATACTTACTTTAATTTGTCATATTCAGGAGTAGAGCAAAAGCAACATTATTCTATCATTTAGTTTAACTGGTCAAACTTGTTATGAGTTTGGATATATAGAGCCTTGAATCATTCTATTCTCTGGAATTCCAGAGAAAGGAAAGAAGAGCTAGAGCTAGGCAGGAAGACCATGAAGACCGAGAAATTGAATGCTCTTTAGTCACTAGAAGAAAAACTAGTACTGACTATTAGGTGGAAACTCTGGCAGGAAAGACATCCTACTTTTACGCTTTCGATGTGCTTTATCAAGGCGTATCTCGGGGGAGATGAACTTGAGAGGGAGGATTCAAAGCCTTAGACAGAGCTCGAAAAAAGCATAAGGAGAAGGTGTCAGGGTCAAACCAGATAGGTTAAATCAGTTAAGATAGGGGGAGCGATTCAAAGAGAGAATGCTTGTGATTTAGCGTATAATAAGAAGGAAGACATGGAAGACTATGAAGAGAACAAATGAGCTTGTGCGAGCTATATGGGCAGGGACCAGAAAGAAAGGGAATAAAAGGCTCAATTCAAAATTAGGTAACGAATCCTTGAAAGGGGGCTAAGGAAACCATTCAGATATGCTATTGTTAGAGCTAGTACAATGGTCGCTTGATATACTCTTAGCGACCAACTTAGGAGCGACCAACTTAGGAGGTGCACTTGGGTTGGGTTTTTGAATCTTACTCGACATTACACATTTACTTGAGATTAAGAAATAGAAGCTACAAATCAGTAAGCTTAAGGATGTGAATCATGTAGGTTATAAGTTGTGATTGGTAAGGAATTGAGAACTCAATTGGAAGAGATAGAGAAACCAAACTCATAAGTTTTAAATCATATGCAGTCCCTGTTTTAGGCGATTTTCCAAAATTTTCTGTAGCGAATCCGTCAAAGGGAATGTTCTGATTTTTGGATATATTGTACTTGTACATGTTAGATAACTCTATGTAAATTTTGATAAAATTCCAAGGTCAGTAAGTACATTAATCGAGCTATTAATCATCATTGCGTTAGTAAAACTGTTATTAGAAAATCTGGGAGGTAATCTGAATTTGATGTGATCAAAACTTGATGAATATAGATCTAAATTGAGTGATTCAAAGTTGTAAGTTGTAGTTTAAAGTGTCTAGTTTCTGAATTTGTAAGATCTGTGATGTTTAGAGTTGTCAGAAATATTTGGTGAATTTAGCAAGATTGTCATGCATAATCATTGAGTAGTATATACTTGAACCATGTTGAGTTATAGCTGGTGTAATTGATACTTGAGATACCAAACTATACTAAAATGATTGTTGGTATTAGAATTTACTTCTTTTATAAAATTGATAAAAGTCTCAAGTCTATTTCTCAGCCAACCTAGGTGGTAAGAGAACCTCTCCTTCCTTAGAATTTACTTCTTTAATTTTCCTTTTTCCATCGAGAGTGTGTTGCCAATGCAATGATTCATTGTCCATCAAATTAAGATTACTTGCAAAGGACATATTAAGAAGTTGTTTCTTGCAGATGTTAAAGATAGCAATAGTGTATTCATCATCACAAGATTTAGTTACTGAGCTTGAGAAAAGAGTTGGGATTGTATTAGAAAATGCCAATGTTAATGATCTCCTGATCCCAGCTTTATTTCATATTATTTTGCTTGGAGTGCAGGCCTTAATAAAGTAAAGAAATTTCATCCTAGTTGTGTTCAAAAATCTTTTATTGTCCTTTAAAGATAATTGAATAAGGTTGCCATTTTTCTCATTGGCTGAAGTTAATAGAGGTGGAACAATTTGGTTTGCCTTTATCATACCAGAATCAATCTAAAGTTAGTTGTAGCTATCGGAAGAAAGAGGATGATTGGGGTTGGAAAAAGTTTATGGAGCTATCGGAAGTGTTAGATGGGTTTATTGATGCCAACGCCATCATTATTAGAGCTCAAGTCCAAGTTATCAGGTTATTTGCTTGTTGCCTTTTTTCATTTATCATTTTGAATGAGCTCAATTAGATTGATCAACCTTCTCTGTTCCAAAGAGTTTCTGAAAAAGGTTGCCAGTTAAATTTTTTGGAATGTTCATGTAGGTATAACTTAACATTGCATGTCTTGAGAGAATGTGGTTAATTTCCCCTTAAGAAGTATCTAGTTCACATGTACCTATGAATATAACTTAGAGTTGCTTGTCTGTATACAATACTCATGTTCTCTCAATTAGGACCTGCTTCTGGCATGCTATCTTTATAGCTTCTTTTGTTATGCAACTACTAGCATATGAAAGAAGGCATTTAACTTATCAGTTTTTGTTTGTGTGCTAGCAATTGGCTGGGAGTTGGCAATTCTCATGGTAGGTAAAGACAATGATGTGAGTCAACACATCTTTGTCTTCCTAATTACCCATGGTAGGTAACGAGAAAAACGTACTTGGAATTGTATCTCTTGAAAAATTAAAACAATTAGGTAAAATTATAGAATCCAAGAGAGGGTCCTTGGCATAAGGTTGTGTCTTTTAAGCGTTGGTTACAGTTTAATCTTACATTGGTTGTGCATAGGTTGTGAGATGGCTAAGCGGAAAGGTCGTCCTTGTGGTCCTCATAGAGTTACATTGGATGAGATAGGGAGTTAGGGTGGTAAGGAGAGTCATCACAGTAACCCCCTAATCACCCTTAACATGGTGCTATGAATGCTCTTAATGAGGTAATGGAGTATAAATATCAGGCTATCGAGAGACAGCCATCGAGACAGAGTGTAGCTATTGATAGGTTCGTTGCAGCCATGTGAAATGCATCAAATGTACTACCTATTTATTACATTTCAATTTTAAACCCCCATCCCTCCTCCCTCCTACTATATATAGTCTCCACTTATTCTTTGTCAAACTCCCCCTTTTACCCGCCCCCTTATTCATACAAACTTGTTTCTATTCTTGAGCTTTTACTAGGAAAAACTTACGGAAACAAAAACTTACGTGTACAAACTATTGGATTTGTCGATGACAAGATTAGGGCTGGGTTAGAGGCTCAACCTGTGGTTGTTAAACTATTGGATTTGGATGGCAGCCAAGGTCGCAGAGAATGGCTGGTAAGCATTTAGTTACAACTGTGATTTTAAAATTTATTGACCCGGAAAAGATTGTACAGATATCCCAGGTTTTGTTTTTTTTTATTTGTATAGGCTGAAGTGATCTTCTTGGGGCAATTGAAGCATCCCCATCTTGTGAAGTTGATTAGGTATTGTTGTGAGGATGAACAGAGGCTTCTAGTTTATTTGTACATGGCTCGAGGCAACCTCGAGAACCAATTGTTTCGAAGTATGTCTATTACTGAATTACTCTACATTTCAGTAGTTGAAAGAAGAAGGGTTATTAAAGTTGTGTTTCAAATGGATGCAGGGTTTTCAATTTCATTGCCATGGTTGACTAGATTAAAAATTGCAGTTGGTGCTGCAAAAGGCCTAGCTTTCCTCCATGGGAAAGAGAAACTAGTTATTTATCATGATTTTAAAGCATCTAACATTCTTCTAGACTCGGTATTTACCTATATAACCTAATCTTTATTCTGGAAATTTGCAAGTTGTTATGGTATTTTGTTTCATTGTCTGCAGGATTACACTGCTAAGCTCTCTGATTTTGGGCTAGCGACGGACGGTCCAGAAGTAGATGAGACGCATGCCACAACACGGGTAATGGGCACATACGGCTATGCTGCTCGTAAGTATGTCATGACAGGTAATACACTCTTATTTAAAAGCCAAATTCTTTCCTTAATTGCTCTAAAATGTTAGACAACTGTCATAACAATTTTCAGGTCATTTGACAATTATGAGCAATGTATAAAGCTTAGGGGTAGTGTAATTAGAACTAATAACTGGGAGACATGCTATGGACAAGAGTCGGCCTAGTAGAGAACAGTGCCTAGTGGAGTGGGCGAGGCCTCTTCTCAAGGATTCACAAAATACTTCTTGGGTTGACAAACTAATGGATCCTAAACTAGAAGACCAGTTCTCGATACAAGGGACTAAGAAAGCAATTGCAGTGGCCAATCAATGCCTGAGTCATCCAAGATATTGTAATTAATGACCAGCCTGAAGAAGGAGCCAATGCACTGAACATTAACAGGTTTGAAACTATATTTTGGATATACATGAGAATATCAATTGCAAATTTAACCATCATATGTTACAGAGTTCTAACTGAAAACATACTCCCCCCTCCCCCCTCATTTCCACCACCATCTCCCTTTTGAGATTTCAGTTAGGCCCAAATCGTCAACACTTTCTGTATCATTTATGCCATGAGACTAGTTATATTTGATACGTCATTGTCCAAGCTATTTTATTCTGGAAATAAATATCACTAAACCATTTATATCATTCCTATGTTCAGTAACATCTTAATCACAACATGAATACTTTGAAAATTGACCAAGATTGTGTTGTTCAGCATTTCATTATACGGCATCATTTGCTCTGTAATATGAGCTTGCCTATATTAGTACCATAGTCAAAGAATGCTCCTCATCCTGGGAACTTTCTATTATTGCTTTATAGGCACATGATAACTGGAGCCTAATGGACTCATTAGGTATGGAAAAGTTTTACAGCTTAAGAGTTCTGCTTCTCAAGTCAAGTCTTGAAGTATCCGGAGGCGATCACCTTGGTTTGATCGGGGAATTTTGAAATTTCAAGGGATGGGGTTCGACGAGTAATGAAAGAAAGCTTGAGTAAACTAGAGGATTCTCAAGTTCTGGAAGGTCTATGAGATGGGAACTTGGTTCATGTTGGTTCATGTTCATGCAAGGAAGCACCATCGGACAACGGCTCAAGCAAATGGTGATAAAGTCAAGAGGAGGTTAAAGGCCTTGGAAAGCAATTCAAACTGTTAAAGAAGAGGGAGAAAAAGCAAAATGGAAGTAGCTTGGAGGATAATGAAGATATTGACTCAGACTCGGACTATAACTTTGGAAAGCGTAAGCGATGGAACTAAACACTGGCAAGTCAAACTGTGAGTTGGAGAAATTACTTTCAGAAGTTCAGACCTACAATGATTAGAGTGGTCAAGACCTTGGAGCCACTCTTGGACTTGGATGATATCTCTGCTGGGTCATTTGTTTATGAAGTTCCTAAAGCTCAAACTCGTTCTAAATAATATTTACGTGTACAACTTGCATATGCTATATAGGGAGGGAAAGACAAAAACGAACTTACTGGATGGTGGAGATACTCACCTATGCACGACTCCTTTGTATCCCTAACTGGATCTTCCGCAATACGTAATTGAAGTTGGAATAGAAGTTTTCATATGACTCAATCAAGATTTCTCCCATAAAACCCTAGAAAATTAGGATGAGGGAGAGTGGGAGCGAGCGGCTGGGAACCGATCGAAGAAGAGGTGGGTAGATTTGGGAATTTTGGTAATTTTTGTAATTTTCATTATAACCGCCCAATTCACCCTCAATTTGTTAGGGACGCTAGGTGACCGAACCAAATAAAAGTATTTGTTACCCTTCAATCAAGTCGACCTAATTGACTATATAATAGGGTCGAAAGATAGATGCGACCTAAAAAGTGGGGTTCCTAAAACTACTTTTTTTGTTTTTGCAAGTAGTGATGTGAATCTCTTATATTTGTTTTCACCATGTGGAACTTAAGCATAACTTTCGTCCACTACATTTACAAGTATTTTGTGAATTCTTATGACAGGGAACAAGTTCAATCACAAAATAAACCATCCATATGAGTACATGACATTTTTGAGTATCCATCTGAGTATCCATCTGTTTTTAGTTTCGTTTTTGTTTGAGTGACTTACATTGTTGAATTTACCTTGGAAGTTTAGTTGTTAGTTTGAATTTTGGGAATAAACTATCATAATTTCCATCCCGTAAGTAATCTTCATGTGTGAGTTTAATTCGTGAGTTTTTTGTGGCTGTTTTTGGGTTGTTTTGGAGAGTTTGGTTCAGCGATAGGGCTGTCCAAAAAAGCTGGAACAAATTTGTTAATTCAAGCTTCCGCATACGCATAAGCATATGTAATGAAACAATTGGAATAATAATATTATTGATATGTTTCTCACCTCTGTGACTCTTCCTTCCTTCTCTGTCATAGTAAGATAATCTAATTTCCTATCAGGTTGGTAGTTCCTCCGCATGACGATGGTGTCATGTTTCCTTGTGAAAGAGTAGAACAAGTGAGGGAAGATATTCAAAAAAAATACAAATACAATGCGACAATGAGAAATAGAAAATCAAAGCTGATTTCAAGCTAATGCAAGAGGAAATTCGGCCACTTAGAGCCCAACAACCTCCACCAACGTCTGTGTAGTTTGACAGTTAGACAATGCCTTTTGTTAATCACTTGGAGACTCTTAACATTCTCTACACTTTCATGTAATCAGACACATCGACAATGACTTTTGAATGAAATGCTTAAACTTGAGTTGTTTTAAATATTTGATTTTAAATTTAATTTTTTTTGTAAAATGTGAAATATGAAATGTTCAATCAGGTACGATTATATATATATATATATATATATATATATATATATATATATATATATATATATATATATAATGGAAAAGTTTGTTGCAAAAATGCAACGAAAAAATCCGTTAAAAATGTAATAAAAAATGCAACGAAAAAGTGTTACAAGAATGCAACTTAAAAAATGCAACGATAAAAATCATTTGCACGAATGCAACAAAAAGTATGTTGCAAGAATGCAACGGAAAAAGTTTGTTGCAAAAATGCAACGAAAAAAATTAGTTGCTATTTGCAACCCGTCAACTACCCTTAGAAACACATTTAAATTTGAAAACGCTCGATTTTCGTTGCAATATCATGCAACGGAATACATTCGGTTGCATAAACATTTAAACAAGGGTTTTCCAAGCGGAATTTGCAACGAACTTTTCCGTTTCAATCGTCTAACCTTAAAATTTCATTTTTTGCAACGGAATTTTCCATTGCTGTTGCCTTGCTTTCTTGTAGTGCTCTGATTCCCTAACCTTAAACCTGAACCTTAATCCCAAAGCCTTAAACCTTAACTCTTGCCCTATCCCCAATCCCTAAGCCTAACTATAAACCTTAAACCAAAAACAATTGTATCACTAAACCCTAACCCTTATCCCTAAACCTAATTGAAACCTTAAACCCTAACCTTGAGTCTCTAACCTTAAACCTTAACCCTAAAACCTTAAACATTATGCACTATCCTAATCACTAAACCTTAAACCTAACTCTAATGCTAACCCTAATCCGCTAAGCCAAACCTTAATCCCTATGAGCGAGAAACAAAAAAAATATTTTGAATGGAAAAAACATGAAATGAACATGATAATCACCATAAGGATGAAGCATCAACTATTTTGAATCCACAAAAAATATTTAAAAAAATATATAAAAAATGTTTTGTTCATAAAACTTGTACAAGTTTATGAAAAAAATATTTTTTTTTTATTTTTTAATATTTTTGTTTGGATTCAAAATAGTTGATGCTTCATCCTATGGAGATTATCGTCTTCATTTCATGTTTCTTCCATTCATAAATAATTTTTTTGTTTCTCTCTCGGATTAAGGTTAGCTTAGCGATTAGGGTTAGCATTAGAGTTAAGGTTTATGGTTTAGCGATTAGGGTTAGTGTATAATGTTTAAGGTTTTAGGGTTAAGGTTTAAGGTTAGAAACTTCGAGGTTAGGGTTTAAGGTTTCGAATTAGGTTTAGGGATAATGGTTAGGGTTTAAGTGAGACAATTGTTTTTGGTTTAAGGTTTTGGTTAGGCTTAGGGATTGGGGATAGGGCTAGAGTTAGGGTTTAAGGCTTTAAGGCTTTGGGTTTAAGGTTAGGGATTAGGTTTAGGGTTTAGGGTTTAGGGTTTAAGGTTTAGGGTTTAGGGTTTAAGATTTAAGGTTTTTAGGGTTTAGGGTTTAAGGTTTATGGTTTTAGGATTTGTTTAGGGTTTGGGTTTTGGGTTTTCATTTTATTTATTTTTTCCTTTTAGGGTTTGGTTTGGTTAGGGTTAAGGGTTTAAGATTTAAGGTTTTTACCTTAAGCCTAAACTCTAACCTTAAACATTAAACCCTAACCTAAACCAAACCAAACCCTAAACCCTAAAAAAGCCCTTAAACCTTAAAACCTAAACCTAAACCTAAACCCTAAACCCTTAAACCTAAATCCTAAAACCTTAAACCTTAAACCTTAAACCTAAACCCTAACCCTAAACCTTAAACCTTAAAACCTTAAAAAACCTAACCTAAACCTATCCCCTAAGCCTAACTAAAACCTTAAACCAAAAAAACACTTAAACCCTAACCCTTATCCCTAAACCTAATTGAAACTTTAAACCCTAACCTTGAGTCTCTAACCTTAAACCTTAACCCTAAAACCTTAAACATTATGCACTATCCTAATCACTAAACCTTAAACCTAACTCTAATGCTAACCCTAATCCCTAAGCCTAACCTTAAACCTTAACTTAGAAAATGGTCTTATCCTCCTAATCCCTAAGCGACCTTAATCCTATGAGCGAGAAACAAAAAAATATTTTGAAGGGAAAAAACATGAAATGAACATGATAATCACCATAAGGATGAAGCATCAACTATTTTGAATCACAAAAAATATTTAAAAAATAAAAATATATAAAAAATGTTTTGTTCATAAAACTTGTACCGGTTTATGAAAAAATATTTTTTATTTATTTATTATTTTTAAATTTTTGTTTGGATTCAAAATAGTTGATGCTTCATCTGTATGGAGATTATCGTCTTCATTTCATGTTTCTTCCATTCATAAATAATTTTTTTGTTTCTTCATCATTAAGGTTAAGGCTTAGCGATTAGGGTTAGCATTAGAGTTATGGTTTATGGTTTAGCGATTAGGGTTAGTGTATAATGTTTAAGGTTTTAGGGTTAAGGTTTAAGGTTAGAAACTTCGAGGTTAGGGTTTAAGGTTTCGAATTAGGTTTAGGGATAATGGTTAGGGTTTAAGTGAGACAATTGTTTTTGGTTTAAGGTTTTTGGTTAGGCTTAGGGATTGGGGATAGGGCTAGAGTTAGGGTTTAAGGCTTTGGGATTAAGGTTCGGGTTTAAGGTTTAAGGTTAGGGAATAAGAGTTAGGGATTAGGTTTAATGTTTAGGGTTTAAGGTTTTAGAGGTTTAAGGTTTAAGGGTTTAGGGTTTGGTTTAAGGGTTTAGGGTTTAGGGTTTAAGGTTTAAGCTTTGGAAGTTTTGGGTTTTCATTCATTTTATTTTTTCCTTTTAGGGTTTGGTTTGGTTAGGGCATTAAAGGGTTAGGGTTTAAGATTTAAGGTTTCCGTTACCTTAAGCCTAAACTCTAACCTTAAACATTAAACCCTAACCTAAACCTAAACCTTAAACCTAACCCTAAGCCAAGCGTTAAACCTTAAAAAAACCTAAACCCTAAACCTAAACCCTAAAACCTAAAAAAAACCTTAAACCTAAACCTAAACCCTTAAACCCTAAACCAAACCTTAAACCTAAAAACCTTAAACCTAAACCTAAACCCTAAAGCTTAAACCCAAACCTTAAACCCTAACTCTTAGCCTATCCCCATGCCCTAAGCCTAACTATAAACCTTAAACCAAAAACAATTGTATCACCTAAACCCTAACCCTTATCCCTAAACCTAATTGAAACCTTAAACCCTAACCTTGAGTCTCTAACCTTAAACCTTAACCCTAAAACCTTAAACATTATGCACTATCCTAATCACTAAACCTTAAACCCTAACTCTAATGCTAACCCTAATCCTAAGCCTAACCTTAAACCTTAACTAGAAAATGGTCTTATCCTCCTAATCCCTTAGAAAAGCGACCTTAATCCCTATGAGCGAGAAACAAAAAAATATTTTTGAAGGGAAAAAACATGAAATGAACATGATAATCACCATAAGGATGAAGCATCAACTATTTTGAATCCACAAAAAATATTAAAAAATAAAAATATATAAAAAATGTTTTGTTCATAAAACTTGTACCGGTTTATGAAAAAATATTTTTTTTTATTTTTATATTTTTTAAATTTTTGTTTGGATTCAAAATAGTTGATGCTTCATCGTATGGAGATTATCGTCTTCATTTCATGTTTCTTCCATTCATAAATAATTTTTTTGTTTCTCGTTCGATTAAGGTTAGCTTAGCGATTAGGGTTAGCATTAGAGTTAAGGTTTATGGTTTAGCGATTAGGGTTAGTGTATAATGTTTAAGGTTTTAGGGTTAAGGTTTAAGGTTAGAAACTTCGAGGTTAGGGTTTAAGGTTTCAATTAGGTTTAGGGATAATGGTTAGGGTTTAAGTGAGACAATTGTTTTTGGTTTAAGGTTTTGGTTAGGCTTAGGGATTGGGGATAGGGCTAGAGTTAGGGTTTAAGGCTTTGGGTTTAATTAGGGATAAGGTTTAAGGTTTAGGGTTTAAGGTTTAGGGTTTAAGGTTTAAGGGTTTAAGGGTTTTTAGGGTTTAGGGTAAGGTTTATGGTTTTGATTTGTTTTTTAGGGTTTGGAAGTTTTTTTTCATTTTATTTATTTTTTCCTTTTAGGGTTTGGTTTGGTTAGGGCATTAAAGGGTTTAAGATTTAAGGTTTTTACCTTAAGCCTAAACTCTAACCTTAAACATTAAACCCTAACCCAATCCCTAACCTTAAACCTTAAACCTTAAACCTAAAACCTAAACCCTAAACCCCTAAAAACCTTAAAACCTTAAACCCTAAACCCTAAACCCTTAAACCCTAAACCTAAACCTTAAACCTTAAACCCTAAACCCTAAACCTTAAACCTAAACCTTAAAAACCTAAACCCTTATCCCCAACTAAGCCTAACTATAAACCTTAAACCAAAAAAACTAAACCCTAACTCTTATCCCTAAACCTAATTGAAACTTTAAACCCTAACCTTGAGTCTCTAACCTTAAACCTTAACCCTAAAACCTTAAACATTATGCACTATCCCTAATCACTAAACCTTAAACCCTAACTCTAATGCTAACCCTAATCCCTAAGCCTAACCTTAAACCTTAACTTAGAAAATGGTCTTATCCTCCCTAATCCCTAAGCCTGACCTTAATCCCTATGAACGAGAAACAAAAAAATATTTTTGAAGGGAAAAAACATGAAATGAACATGATAATCACCATAAGGATGAAGCATCAACTATTTTGAATCCACAAAAAAATATTAAAAAAATAAAAATATAAAAAAAATGTTTTGTTCATAAAACTTGTACCAGTTTTATGAAAAAAATATTTTTTAATATTTTTTTTAAATTTTTGTTTGGATTCAAAATAGTTGATGCTTCATCTGTATGGAGATTATCGTCTTCATTTCATGTTTCTTCCATTCATAAATAATTTTTTTGTTTCTCGTTCATAGGGATTAAGGTTAGGCTTAGCGATTAGGGTTAGCATTAGAGTTAAGGTTTATGGTTTAGCGATTAGGGTTAGTGTATAATGTTTAAGGTTTTAGGGTTAAGGTTTAAGGTTAGAAACTCGAGGTTAGGGTTTAAGGTTTCGAATTAGGTTTAGGGATAATGGTTAGGGTTTAAGTGAGACAATTGTTTTTGGTTTAAGGTTTTTGGTTAGGCTTAGGGATTGGGGATAGGGCTAGAGTTAGGGTTTAAGGCTTTGGGATTAAGGTTCAGGTTTAAGGTATAAGGTTTAAGGTTAGGGAATAAGAGTTAGGGTTATGGTTTAATGTTTAGGGTTTAAGATTTATGGTTTTAGAGATTAGGTTTAAGGGTTTAGGGTTTAGGGTGTAACCGGTGATGACTTCGTTTTAATCCAAAGAAATGTTGCTTAAGCACTGTTACGGGCTTTGGAAGTTTTTTGGGTTTTCATTCATTTTTATTTATTTTTTCCTTTTAGGGTTTGGTTTGGTTAGGGCATATAAAGGGTTAGGGTTTAAGATTTAAGGTTTCCGTTACCTTAAGCCTAAACTCTAACCTTAAACATTAAACCCTAATCCCTAAACCTTAAACCTTAAACCCTAACCCTAATCCCTAAGCCAAACGTTAAACCTTAAAACCTTAAACCTAAAACCCTAAACCCTAAATCCTAAAACCATAAACCTTAAACCTAAACCTAAAAAAGCCAAACCTTAAACCCCTTAAACCTTAAAACCTTAAAACCGTAAACCCTAAACCCTAAACCTAAACCTAATCCCTAAGGCTTAAACCCTAAAACCTTAAACCCTAACTCTTAGCCTATCCCCATGCCCTAAGCCTAACTATAAACCTTAAACCAAAAACAATTGTATCACCTAAACCCTAACCCTTATCCCTAAACCTAATTGAAACCTTAAACCCTAACCTTGAGTCTCTAACCTTAAGCCTTAACCCTAAAACCTTAAACATTATGCACTATCCCTAATCACTAAACCTTAAACCCTAACTCTAATGCTAACCCTAATCCCTAAGCCTAACCTTAAACCTTAACTTAGAAAATGGTCTTATCCTCCCTAATCCCTAAGCCTGACCTTAATCCCTATGAACGAGAAACAAAAAAAATATTTTTGAAGGGAAAAAACATGAAATGAACATGATAATCACCATAAGGATGAAGCATCAACTATTTTGAATCCACAAAAAAATATTAAAAAATAAAAATATATAAAAAAATGTTTTGTTCAAAAAACTTGTACCAATTTTATGAAAAAAATATTTTTTTATTTTTTATATATTTTTTAAATTTTTGTTTGGATTCAAAATAGTTGATGCTTCATCTGTATGGAGATTATCGTCTTCATTTCATGTTTCTTCCATTCATAAATAATTTTTTTGTTTCTCGTTCATAGGGATTAAGGTTAGGCTTAGCGATTAGGGTTAGCATTAGAGTTAAGGTTTATGGTTTAGCGATTAGGGTTAGTGTATAATGTTTAAGGTTTTAGGGTTAAGGTTTAAGGTTAGAAACTCGAGGTTAGGGTTTAAGGTTTCGAATTAGGTTTAGGGATAATGGTTAGGGTTTAAGTGAGACAATTGTTTTTGGTTTAAGGTTTTTGGTTAGGCTTAGGGATTGGGGATAGGGCTAGAGTTAGGGTTTAAGGCTTTGGGATTAAGGTTCAGGTTTAAGGTATAAGGTTTAAGGTTAGGGAATAAGAGTTAGGGTTTAGGGTTTAGGGTTTAAGATTTATGGTTTTAGAGATTAGGTTTAAGGGTTTAGGGTTTAGGGTGTAACCGGTGATGACTTCGTTTTAATCCCAAGAAATGTTGTTTAAGCACTGTTACGGGGTTTGGAAGTTTTTGGGTTTTCATTCATTTTTATTTATTTTTTCCTTTTAGGGTTTGGTTTGGTTAGGGCATATAAAGGGTTAGGGTTTAAGATTTAAGGTTTCCGTTACCTTAAGCCTAAACTCTAACCTTAAACATTAAACTAAACCTTAAACTTAAACCTAACCTAATCCCTAAGCCAAAGCGTTAAACCTTAAACCTTAAACCCTAAAACCCTAAACCCTAAATCCTAAAACCATAAACCTTAAACCCTAAACCCTAAGCCAAACCTTAAACCCTTAAACCTTAAACCCTTTACCGTAAACCCTAAACCTAAACCCTAAACCTACTCCCCAACTCGAAGCTTAAACCCTAAAACCTTAAACCCTAACTCTTATCCCTAAACCTAATTGAAACTAAACCTAACCTTGAGTCTCTAACCTTAAACCTTAACCCTAAAACCTTAAACATTATGCACTATCCCTAATCACTAAACCTTAAACCCTAACTCTAATGCTAACCCTAATCCCTAAGCCTAACCTTAAACCTTAACTTAGAAAATGGTCTTATCCTCCCTAATCCCTAAGCCTGACCTTAATCCCTATGAACGAGAAACAAAAAAAATATTTTTGAAGGGAAAAAACATGAAATGAACATGATAATCACCATAAGGATGAAGCATCAACTATTTTGAATCCACAAAAAAATATTTAAAAAATAAAAATATATAAAAAATGTTTTGTTCATAAAACTTGTACCAGTTTTATGAAAAAAATATTTTTTTATTTTTATATATTTTTAAATTTTTGTTTGGATTCAAAATAGTTGATGCTTCATCTGTATGGAGATTATCGTCTTCATTTCATGTTTCTTCCATTCATAAATAATTTTTTTTGTTTCTCGTTCATAGGGATTAAGGTTAGGCACTACTAAAAAACAGGCAACCGAAACAGATTTTTCGGTTGCAATTCAAGAAAATCGGTTTCAAATTGATGTTTGCAACGAAAATGTCCGTAACAAAGTCCATAGCAATGCCTCCTGCCAAAATTGTGCAACCACTTTCTTGCGGTTGCAAAAACCTTGCAACGGAAAAAGTAGTTGTAGTTTCTGCCGATGTGTTTCCTAGACTTTTTTATATCCGTTGCAAACAACAACCGATTATTGCTTTCTAATTTGCAACCGGTTTTTTCTCTGCTTCAAATTTGTTACACATATAACTAAACTAGCAACCGAATTTTTTCGCTTTTAGTAGGCAACCTAATTTGCAACCGGTTTTTCTGCTTTCAAATTTGTTACACATAGAACCGAACTAGCAACCGAATTTTTCGGGCTTCAAGTAGGCAACCTAATTTGCAACAAGTTTGCTTCAAATTTGTTACACATAGAACTAAAGTAACAATCGAATTTTTGGCTTCAAATATGCAACCTAATTTGCAACCGGTTTTCTGCTTCAAATTTGTTACACATGGAACTAAACTAGCAACCGAATTTTTCGAAGATCAAGTATGCAACCTAATGTAAAAGTCCGTTGTTGGTTTGTAACTAAATTTTTTAAAAAAGAAAAAACTTGCAACAAAAAATTATGTTGCGTAAGATTATTTTTGAAAATAAAATATTACTAATATTATGTCTATAAATATTTCTCAATAGTACTCGATTGAACATTTCACTTAAAATATCTTAAATCAAACAATTAAAGTCAACAAAGCTTCAAACATTATATTCAAAATGAATTGACAAACTGTCATACTAAATCTGTTAAACTGTTAAACTATATAGAATTGTCAAATTGTCATACTTAAACTACATAAGAGCTGTGGATCGATGCTCTGAGCCTCTAAGTCCTCGAATTGAGCATCTCTTGAAATTGCAAATCGAAATCATTTTTCATTTGCTCAAATTTAGCCTCATATGTGATTATAATTGTGTTGTGACTTCATCCCCGAAAGAAAATTAGACCCATTTCACATCTAAAAGAAAAACATATTTCGCTCCATAGTAATAATATATTAAGCACATAAAAATTCCAATGTTTGAAACATATATATTACCTTCATGCAGCTAATTTTAAAACTATTTGAGGCGACTTTTTGCTCCATGAAGCCGAGTTTTTCGACCGAAATGCTTACGTGCCATTTGACTTTAAGCCAAGAAAGCTTGATCCAAAGAACCGAAGATGTGAAGGCCGCAGACATTTTAAGATGCTCGTTTGGAGAGTGAAATTGGTAAAAGAAATAGAGAATAAGAAAGGAAGTGGTTCAACAAGTGATTAGTAGTTTAGAATTGAATAGGATAGAAATGGTTAAATAAAAAGACAAAGAGTGACGTCTAGTTGGTTAGGTGAGGTAAGAATTGTTAGGGTAGGGGTATGGAAAGATGGTGGTATGACATGGTGACCGGTGAGGAGTTTTTTAGGCATGAAGCTTGGGTTTCATCATAATCTCCTACTTTGTACTCTTCCACTCTTGAAACACATGCCACTTGATCCGCCGTTCCCATAAATCTCCCATAGCCATGAATCAAGAAACCTCTTGGGTTTGAAATGTACTAAATGGTTGTAATCGAATGTGGAGTAACAATGAAGTCTCGTGAGAGCAAACCAAATGAACTCCATATATTGTTTTGCTAGAGCTCAAAAGTTGGACTACTTGACATTATTATGAAAAAGACTCAAATCTAGAAAAATGAATCTGATAAAAGTGCAAGAGTTAATAATTCCTTTTCCGGATGGGTGAATTCAAATCGCTTAAAACTTAAGGGTAGTCCGCCTTTGAGGAATCCAAGTATCATGTCTTGTCGTAGTTCCATTTTCGTCAAACAACAAAAACCCCCAACGCTACTTCTTTCAATCTGCTTAAAAGACTAAGGCGATCGATAACGAAAGGCCGAATTTAAACTAACTAGGTAAATGGAAATAAAACCAATCCATTCAAACAAGTGAGTGACAAATAACTAAAAGACTTTATTTTCCAACAATCAAAAGCAACCCATAAGATTAGTTCTGGATAGAAATCAAATCCATTTTTAAAATTGAGTACTTGCTTTTAGGACCACGATTATGGTCTTTTCCCTCACGCATTATAGATAAATTCCACACCATTTAATTAGTCCATACATTCTCATGAAATGCAAGAGAGTTGTATGTTAGTTTAAGGAAACTTTATGATGTTAGGTAGGTACTAGGTAGGTTAAAACTTATAAAACTAGAAACAAAGATCCTTGGCAGTGAAGTTTATGATTTTTCCTTTTCATATATTTTCCAAGTGCAACAACCGATAATAACATTGCACTTGGTCTTACCCCCAAAAACATGTAATCAGCTCAAAACCCAACACTAACTAACCTTATTCTCCAACATCAAAATAGCCTCCTCTTACTCCTCTGGTCTGACATGACGTACGCTTATCTCAACCTCTTCTTTGGAAAGTTAAACCCGGCACAACCGTCGGTGTTTTTAATACGGATTAAAGTGATCAAAAGGTTTCATCA
>JABEVN020000935.1:0-27295 GCA_013146195.2 Codonopsis lanceolata | reverse complement strand
TGAAAGTCTTAGCCAATGTAGATGGCCATGAGCTAGGAGTCGGGAGCAAGTCTTTCCATGATCAAGAATTATTTATATCGATTCACTCGGTCAAATCGCATAGCAAACTTGAACATATCGGCGAGAACTAAGGAGCTCTCGGTCTTGAATCCGGGGAATTTGTTTTCCTTGTTCTTGTTCACCGGTCTTCTATAGCTACTTGTTTTGTGGTTGACTTCAAGATGGTGTGTTATTTTATTTTGTGTAAGAATTTTTATCAGCTCATTCCACCCCATGCTTGTGAGTTGATATTTAACGAGGTAAATCTTGGCGGATTTTGGCCTACAAATGGAGCAAATTTGGGTACCAAATGGGCGGGATATGAACTAGATCTCTTTTACATGTGTTCCTTGTATGAAAAAGTGCGATCCATCATTATTGTGGAAAAATAAATTGATATAGTGATATGTGTGCTACAAAGTGAATCTTTAATCATAATTTCATCAATTAGGAATAAATCTTATCTTATTAGCCAATGAGACATTAAGCCATAAAACAGGTAATCACTTTAACCCTCCCTTGTCTCCTGAGGATAAACAACCTCTTCTATAATTTATTTTTCGCCTATTGTATTTTGAATTAAGTAATGCTCATTTCTCACTATTTTCTCACAATCCCATAATATATGTTTTCGCTTCGTTTTGGGTTGCGGTTTAAGGCTTAGTCTAGATAAGATTCCGTAGCGACTAATCGGTAGAAGGGAATCCTAAGTAAAACGAGTAAGCATGGTTTATTAAGCTAAGCGGCCAAAGCTAATCTGCCAACAAAGAGTTAGCCATTGAAAATAGATCCTTTAGGCTGCTAAAGCGAAGGGAAGCGTGAGAACACATGAGCATAATATGTTAGCCCAGGTCGCGTGCTAGTTAAGTAAATCAAAGGCCCTATAAGCCTCCTGTACTGTGCTTGATGTTTCTACTATTCCGTACTCCCATCGCACAATAAAGCTTCAAAATCCGGCCCTGTCGAGACCTATCCGGAGGAAACTCAGTGTTTTTGTACTCATATTTTAAGACCCTATTCATTCACAACTTACTCCATAACTTACTACAAGAAAATTCAACCACGCAAATGAACTGGCCTTTTGGTTGGTTATCAAAAGTAGAAGGATATGCAGAGATTAGAGTAAAAGCTAAACTCTTGAACATAGAAATCATAGCTAACAAAGCAAAGCTCAATAGAAATTAATGCAAACAAACAACCAAAAACAATGATACCATATATATCATGTAATGTTTTTGCTACCCTATAGAGAATGACAAATCAATTTTACTATTTTATTTAAGCTCAAGAGAGAACAAACCCAAAGAATTGTTTGTCTCCAAATAATTTAGGAAGATGCTAAAAAAAGGAAAAAGACTTCGGAAACAGGACTAACACTAACTTAACAGAGCATTAACTCCAACAAACTTTTTTTCAAATGCCCGATATTCATATTTTGATATTCATATGAGATGGATACAAACAATGGGTTGATTTCAAACACAATCTTGATTCTAAGCTAATAATCGAATGAGGAGAATCATGTATGAACATTAAGAGGGATACAAACAAACCCTAATTTACAAAAGAAGACAAATTTACCTTGCTTAAAGCTTCAAACTGGAGCAATTCTTCGATGGAATTTCACAGGCGCTTAATTTTTTTCTTGGGAAGGATCGAAGTGAATCTGATGGAAGGAGACGAGAAGAAAGTGGCTGGGAATTGGGGGAAATAACTAGGGCGGGAAGGGGGAAAATAACTCAAGCGGAAAAGAGAAAAGTTTGTGTGCCAAAGAGAAAAAAAAAAACCCCGCGTGTTTGTGAATTATGAAGGCGGCAACGAAAAATGGGTTAATTGTGAAATGCCTCAAGATGAGAATTATTTAAATAACACTTCCAAAAGCCTTAATAGACCATTTTGTGAGTCCTTTTAGAAAATAATTTGATATTTTAGAAAAATGACACTTATAAAAGCCTAATAAATTACTTTATGAGGCCTTTCAAAATATAATTGATAATTTTTAAAATGACACTTTTAAAAGCCCTAATAGATAATTTTATGAGGCTTTTTGAAAAAGGCCTCTTGCAAGGTGTCACAATATATCTTTTTTCTTGTAGTGGTCGTCCCATCATTGGCTAACCACACCACAAAACCCTTTAAGGCCCCTATATCAAGTAACCCTAACCAAAAACCAAAACTCAACAAGGCTCCGATATCTGATCACCCTGTCCAAATCAAACAGGTTAGTATTCATACTTCAACATATTACCTTACACATACTTGAAGGTAATTAATATCACATACATGCATATATTGGCAAGTATAACATAAATACCAAGACTATTTATTTAGTCTATCAACCATATACATATTGAGTTCTTAAAGATTCTCAAACACAAATTTTACAAATTCGGATTAAATTCCCAATCAATCCAAGCCAAATAGGTTTCACACTCTACTACTATATCACAATCATGCCTATCTATGTCATGAATAAATACTCACATATACCGAGGTGACTAATTAGTTCTAACCTCAAGCCATATAACAAGACTACTAAGTGATTCCATATACAATTAAAACATTAGGCCGTATACTTATCCCTCATAAAAGTCATACCAGGACTCTCTATCTAGTCCAATAATCATGTATTGAGGTCCTCCGAGATCCCCAACTTGCATCCGAGTGTAGACTACTATGGTAGTCCATAAACACCCATATTACGAGGCTACATACTTAGCCATTAACATAACTACTCATTTAGTTCATAACCATAGTGCACTAATAATTACACTTAAAGTCACACTTAAAGCATAAACAAACCTATCCTATAGTCTCACACACACGAGTACCCGTAAGTGTACTCAACCTCAATTATTAAGGAATGGTAGTCCACCCATCATTCCAAACTCATATTATCCTTCTTAGACTTTAATAGTCTCTAATATTTTCGTGCCCTAAAATGCATATTCATAGTCAACTGTAAGGGTAAAATAGACATAGCCTATTTTGGTTTTGTTTCTCCTTTCTTGGTCCCTAAGTTTAGGCATTTTTGGAAACAAAATCTTTAATTAGATTTTGGTTTTTCTTGGTCCTAAAGTTTAGGAGTCATTTTTGGAAACAAAATATTCCTAAACATTTTTGGTTTTCTTGGTCCTAAAGTTTAGGAGTGTTTATGGAAACAAAATCTTTGCAAAAATCATTCCTAATGCCGTGTCTCTAGAGTCCTTCTCCATATGGTAATAAAATATAGAATTTATGGTAAGTGTATGTAGTTCCTAACTCTAATCCTTTTCCTTGTTGGAGTTTGCTTCCCTTTTTGTAGGTCTCCTTCACATATAAATAGAGGACTTTGGGCAGAGGCAAAATATACGCTTTAAGAGAGAATTCAGATTGCAGAGAGCAGAAAAATTCAGATTTAGAAGTTGTTCCAGTTCCAGATTCTGTGCAGAAGTTGAATGTAGCTTCGGATGTTATAACATTGGAAGCTACATTGAAGTGATGGAATTGTTTTGTCTTCCGTGTTGTTTTTAGGAAGCTATTTGTTTCTTCCCACGTTTGTTATACCTGTTTTTCTGTGGGATTTTTCTCTCCAAGACTTGTTGTCTTGTGAGAGTTTTTTTGTTTGGTGATTTCATATAGTTTTTGTAAAACAATTCATATTTTTAGTGAAATCTTTTTGGCCATGAGGCTAGATCTACAAGCATAGACTTGTAGATTGTTTGGTAAACCTTTGTGCTTATTTTCGTGCTTTAGTATTAAGTCTTCCGCTGTTCACTTTTATTTTGACCATTGTGACTTCCATTGTAGCTACATCGGCAGCTACATTGGAAACAACATTGGCAGTTTTTGGAGAATCCTAGCTACTTGTGTTCTTTCAATTGGTATCAGAGCCTTCTCTTGACGACAGTAAGAGTTGATTCTGGTTGTAGCCGTGATGGATTCTCAATATGAGAATGTTGTTCGTCCTCCAACTTTGACTAATGAGAATTATTCTATTTGAAAAGTTAAGATGTGTATCTTCATCAAATCAATTGATGAGAGAGCGTGGCTTTCTGTTCTAAGTGGGTGGACTCCTCCTAAGACTACTGATAATGATGGAGATGTTAAAATCACTAGTGAAGAAAATTGGACCACTCAAGATAGAACTATTGCTTCGTTTAATTCTAAGGCTCTTTCAGCCATATACAAGGCCGTAGATGCCAACACCTTCAGAGTTATTGCAAATTATGACTCTGCCAAGGATGTTTGGGATGCCCTACAAACCTTATGTGAAGGTCCTGTTAGTGTTCGTGCTTCAAAACTTAGAATGCTTACTACTCAATTTGAGAACACTAGAATGAATGAAGATGAAGATATTATGTCTTACTATGCTAGATTACTTGAAATATCCAACTCTGCTCTTGCTTTGGGTGATCCAATCACCAATGATCGTCTTGTGAGTAAGATGATGCGAACTTTGCCTGGAAGGTTTAATGTGAAAATTTGTGCTATTGAGGAAGCACATGATATAGACAAAATTGGTTTTGAAAGACTTGCTGGTATTCTTCAAAATTTTGAGTTAAACCTCAATGAGCAAATTAAGAACAAAGGCAAAGGTGCATCATCTTCTACTCCTTCTATGGAAAGTATTGCTTTTCCTTCTGTTGCTGATATCTCTTTTGAATTAATTGAATTGCATAAGGAGATTGAGGAATCTGATTTTGGTGAAGACTCAAATTGATTTTTTAACAACAAAGTTTAAAAATATTTTGAAAACAAAGGGACAAAACAGATCTCCATCGTCTATCACCAAAACAATTTTCAAAACAGAGCCTAGCAAATTTCCTCCCAAAGAATGTTCTTTTCAAACCCCTGAAAAATCGTTTACCAATCCTTTTGCTAAACAGCCTACATCTAGAAGTAAAAATATTGATTCTATTCAATGTAGGGCTTGTCAAGGGTTTGGACATTATGCTAATCAATGTGCTAATACTTTGAGAAAGAAGGGTTTGAATTTTTCTGCTACTTTGAATGATAGTGATGATGAAGATCTAGGTGATCTCATCACTCTCACTGTTGTACACAACTCTCCATCTGATTTTGTAGGATTTTCGGCCAATGTGACTCCGAATCTAGCTACATCAGAAGCTACATTGGATAGAAGTTGGGAAGATCATTGCTGTTTTAACTCCTCTGTCACAGAAGACGGTGGAGAATCAGAATCAGACCTGCTGGAAGGTTACAAAGAGCTGTACAAAGATTGGGAGAAGCGAGCTCATCAAGTTACATTGCTTGGAAAGGCAAACGAACTGCTAAAAAAGGCTAATGAAGAACAGGAGTGTATTATAAGGCTGGAGAGTCTGTTGAGTAAGAAAGATGTGGAGATTGAAGATTTGAAAGAAAAACTCATCAAAGCCAATGAAACCTTGGAAAAATGGAATTCAAGCGAACACCAAATGGATGATATGTTGAATTCTGGTAATTCTGGTAAGTCTGGTGTTGGATTCAGACCCAAGACATTTGTGAAAGAAGGTGAAGGTATGTCTACTGAACCAAAACTTCCCACACAAAATTTTCAAAATCTAAACTTCTTTGAAAAACCCAAAATAAGAAAGAAGAATTTTGTGTGTCATTTTTGTCACAAGCCTGGTCATATACAACCATTCTGCTTTCTTAAAAAGGCTGTATATGAAGAAGAAGTAAGGCATGCCTTTTTGGTTAGAAATCAGATGCACCATCGAATTCAGCAACCAATGCAGCATCCAATGCAGCAACATTGGAAGTCACATTCGAAGCTACATCAAAAGTCACATTCACAGAAACAGCAACCTAAAACCTTTAAACAAATGTGGGTTCCCAAAGGCAGTGACAAGAAGGGTAAATCCAAATACTGTGAGCCCTTTGATATATCTCCTGGTGCTAAGTGGTCCTATGATGAATCTCCTGAATTTGGAGATCATGAATCTCCTGCACAATCTTCAAAACCTGCATCTAAAACCATTGAACCTGCACCTGATCAGACAGAACCTGCATATCCTGAAAGTTCAGTGGATGTGATTCAGAATGTGACTCCGAATGTAGTTCTGAATGTAGCTACATCGGAAGCTACATTGGTCAGAAACTGTGAAGATGCTGAAACATGTCCTGAACATTCAGAAATTCAGTCCAGTTTGACTGATCGCAACCATGACATTCCTAGCCGCATACAGAAAAACTATCCAATCTCTCAAGTGATAGATAATATTCATGATGGCATATACACAAGGAGAAGAGGTAAGGTTGATTCTCACAAATTAGCATGCTTATCAAAATATTTTTGAGAGAAGCCTTAAAACTTTTATGGATGCTCCGAATGATCAAAGATTATGGACTACACATTGATGTGTTAACCTTGTTTTTTGATAACACCTATGCAATTTTCTTAGCACAAAAATCCAGTTCATCATTCTCGAACAAAACACATTGATATAAGACACCACTTTATTAGAGACTTGGTTGAAAATGGAAATTGTTTGCATTGAACATGTTGGGACTGAAAACCATCTTTCTGATATATTTGCCTAGTGTCTTGATTTTGAAAGATTTTTCAATCTTTGGAAATCTCTTATGTTTTGTGTGCCATATGATTTTACACTTAGTTAATTATTAAAAAAAAAATAGGCATGATTGCATTTTGTCTTTAGAGGGCACTCTAGATCATTTGACTCACATGTATGTGTCTTTTGTTGTTGCTTGGGAATTGCATTCAATATCAATTGTGATTTTTTAATTCTCTCTCTCTCCCAGCTCTTGAGCATGTTTTAAGTCCACAAAGGAAAGAGCTGCCTTTTGAAATTTAGGGATAAGGCAATTTATCTTGGTACTATGGAACTTAGGTTCTCATGGGTTGATCTTGAGAAAATTGAATTCCCTTAAAAGAAAAAGTGTGAAAGCTACCTAACGGAAAAGAGTTACCTATGAACAAGGTTGTGGCACCTTTCTTTTGGGACTATGAATCCTTGGATTTCATGGGTTGATCAAATGCAAAATTGCTTCCCTTGGTAAATAGTGTGAAAGGTTCCAAGTGGCATGGTTTTTTATAGCTTGAAATAAAGTAGAGCTATATTCCTAGGGAAATAAAGTACCTATGGATTTTTGTTGTGAAAAATTTATGATCTTGGGAGAGAAGTTTGGTTGAGAAAACACAAATTGCAAAATTGAAAATAAAATCACAATTTTGGCGAATGCACCTCTCAATGCAACTACATCCTTTGATCTGGTCTTTATCACTTGTGTGTGATTGCATTTCTTATTCTTTTGCCTAGCTTTTAGGTATCATGTTTTTAGGCATAAAATTTTAGGACATGCATTGTTGGTAAGGATATCATCTTGGTGAAATTTTGTCCTAAAATCAACTGTGCAAATCAATTTCAAAGAATCTCCTTGTTGAAAAATATTTAGTGGTTGTCTAATTTTTGTGTGGAACTAAGAGGTATTGAATCTGGATATGATATGCTCAGTTATTGCTAGTGGTGTGATCAAATCATGGTGAACACTTAATTGTGTTTTTTTTCAAAATCTTGGATTTTTTTTGAGAATTCCTATAAGATGGTTTATCCCTCTTCCTTTTCCGGTCAAATAGGGGGAGAGCGATCAAATGTTTCTGGTGATGGTGATGAATCTCATAAACTGTTCATGTTTGTTTTGTATGCATGTGATTGCATCATTGGTATATTATGATTTGTGCTTAGTAATGGTTTCTGATTTTATACCTTGCACAAATTCAGGGGGAGATGAGAATTTCTAACCAATGCAGGTTAGATGGTTTGATTGGTGTTGAATAAATACTTGTCATTTGATTTGACCAGAAAGGCTCAACAAAGGGGGAGATTGTAACGGTAAAATAGGCATAGCCTATTTTGGTTTTGTTTCTCCTTTCTTGGTCCCTAAGTTTAGGCATTTTTGGAAACAAAATCTTTAATTAGATTTTGGTTTTTCTTGTTCCTAAAGTTTGAGTCATTTTTGGAAACAAAATATTCCTAAAGATTTTTGGTTTTCTTGGTCCTAAAGTTTAGAAGTGTTTATGGAAACAAAATATTTACAAAAATGTTTCCTAATGTCGTGTCTCTAGAGTCCTTCTCCATATGGTAATAAAATCTAGGATTTATGGTAAGTGTATTTAGTTCCTAACTCTAATCATTTTCCTTGTTGGAGATTGCTTCCTTTTTTGTAGGTCTCCTTCACATATAAATAGAGGACTTTGGGCAGAGGCAAAATATACACTTTGAGAGAGAATTCAGATTGCAGAGAGCAGAAAAATTTAGATTCAGAAGTTGTTCCAGTTCCAAATTCTGTGCAGAAGTTGAATGTAGCTTCGGATGTTATAACATTGGAAGCTACATTGAAGTGCTGGAATTGTTTTGTCTTCCGTGCTGTTTTTAGGAAGCTATTTGTTTTTTCCCACGTTTGTTATACCTATTTTTCTGTGGGATTTTGCTTTCCAAGACTTGTTGTCTTATGAGAGTGTTTTTGTTTGGTGATTTCACATAGTTTTTGTAAAACAATTCATCTTCTTAGTGAAATCTTTTTGGCCATGAGGCTAGATCTACAAGCATAGACTTGTAGATTGTTTGGTAAACCTTTGTGCTTATTTTCATGCTTTAGTATTAAGTTTTCCGCTGTTCACTTTTATTTTGACCATTGTGACTTCCATTGTAGCTACATCGGCAGCTACATTGGAAACAACATTGGTAGTTTTTGGAGAATCCTAGCTACTTGTGTTCTTTCATCAACTAACTCTCTTGAGTTACTAAACAAATTCCACAAATTCCAACTTCAAGTATCTTGGTCGTATGGCTTACTAGTTAATTAAGCGTTAACTTAGCATCATAATAATAACTCTTAAGATTTAGGTGTCACATTGGACACTCACACATAAATCATTCGGGCTTTCACACACAAGATAATACATGTCTCTAACATCGTAGGATTCCAACACTACCTTGTTTAGTGTGTTATAAATCTCTATTCGACTCCGTTGAGTCTTAACTCTATAATTCATCTTTTAGGTCATTATTGAATTAATCATAAATTCCACCCAATCATTACTCAATCGATATTCTTATATCAATTATCACAAAACTAAAGTATTGCAAGCAGATAACAATTGATATCGAAAATCATAACCCAATCGTTTCTATATAGTGTCTAATCATAGAGTTCCCAATAGTACACTCATCAACATCACATATGAATTGGTCCTCTAATCACATTCCCAATTCACCATTCATCACACAAGAATCACATATTAGATTCTCTAACAAGTCACTATCGGTCATTAACAAGATTTCCCAAAATTCAACGCTCCCATTAATTTTCATTCTAACTATGGGAGAGAGCCATATAAGATTATTAGATGTTACTGAAGCATTCATAGTGACATATAATGAAGTCCTAAAGCATTAAAAAAAATTCTCTAATGACAAGTTAATTTCCAGATTGTCTGTTAAAACTTATTCTGCGCACCAATCTTGTAAATTTGACGAAAAATTTATAACGACATTAAATTTCATGAATTTTACATACTCAGAAACTAGACTCTTCAAACTACAATTTAGTATTTTAAAATACTCAATTCGAACTTGAATTCAACAACTTATGGTCACCTCAAGTTCATGTTAACAATCTGATTTCCTGGTATGACTTACTCTGTGTGTCTGTCATACAAAATTCACCAAAAAATCCTCATAGCTCCAAATCTCATAAATTTTAGGTTTCCAGAAATTAGACTCTTTGAACTATAGTTTAAACTTTTAAAAAACTCAATTCATACTTGTATTCGTCAATTTATGATCACATCAAGATCATGTTAACAATCTTGACTTCCTGGTAGGAGAGTACTGTCACTGTCACATTTCGTGGTTTATTTAAAAATACTTTCCGAACTCGAAAATTAATGAAAATTTAAAGAGCATTGCTTCTCTTATACACATACAACATATAAAATGTGTATAAAATTCCGTTTAGTAGATTGCTCCCAATAAATTCCCGAAGTCAGCTCAAAACTGAGACTGAGCTTGTAAACTTGTTAAACCAATTCTCCCCAAACAATCTAACAAACTACCATGGAAGCATGGGGAAATGACATAATAGTTCTTACCACAAGAGAAAGAGGCTTAGTAACGTACCTTCATCCTTCAAACAAGTAAAGAAACGAAATTACATCCAGAATGAAGTAGACTAGTCGACGAGATCTTCAATTCTACGGTCTCGGCTTGAAGAATGAATAAGTAGAGCTAAGGAAACCAAGCTCAAAGCCAAGAACTCTCTCAATCTCCCATGGAAGTTCTCGCTACGTTTTTGGTGAAGAAGGAAGCAAATGAGGGTCTCCAAGATTGATTTGTGGTGTTGGTGAAGTCAAATGGGTAGTGGGACATGTGTCAAAACATTGTGGTAGATAAAAATATGATTTTTGGTGGTTAATTGATATCATTACTCCCATCTAAATCACACTTAAATTTAATTAATCATGTGAATACTTGTTTAAGGTAATAGCCATTAACGGTAGGCGTGTAATTTACTAAAAAAGTCAAACCAAAATTAAGTGCAACCAAAGCAAGAAAGGCGGTACGTTAAGGAAACACAAATCACGAAAATCAAACTTATGGTGACGATTATAGTTTGAACGTCATCTTCACATGTAATCTTTCTAAACATTATTATAATGAATGTAAATGTATCCGAGCAAGTACATGAAGACCTAGTATCACTCAAAGGTCGCGAGTAAGACGACTTAAGTAGACATTCTACCGAGTTGTGTTTCCCTCATTCGACAAGTTACGCATCGCAACTCCAACAATTCTAAGTTTTGACCATACCTTGGCCTACTCTAACATACGAAATCTCGCATGATAAGTCTACCATTCAAGCTAGAGGAATATATAATATTCTGGGGTGTTACATTCTCTCCCTCTAAAAAGAATTCATCCCCGAATTCTAGATCCTGATAGTTAAACTACTAGATCGACATCTCGACCTACTATGAATCCAGGCATTAACCCCGACGTCTTGCACCTCGGAAATACTGTAAAGGCTAAGCAAACACAACTCGTAAACTAAGTTATGACTATAAACCAATAATGCACAACCCCCCGAGTCGAAATAATATCGCCCCGGTTACCAAACAAACCTTGAGGTTCTATTACCTCTTACTAACTATCCAAGAAAGTTATTATCACTTTGCAAAATATAATCATGTATCCTTCCCATTATTTATTATACCGAAACTATTTGTTTCAAAATATAGCACATAAATCCATGTCAAATTACACATTGACAACAATACAAGGATTGCCTATATGGCAAAAACCAAATCAAGGAGAGAGGTGCTTACACGTCACCACTCCCAACCCAAGCATCTATAACTTTGCAAGTTCATCATGCCCCACGATTTGTCTAATCGTGGTTAAACACATAAGAGAATATATTTGCATCAATAAGAAATTCAATTCATCTCACATTCATTCCGTTTGGTAATAGGTTCGGTCAATTCCTTAACATATTCATAGTCATTCTAGTCCAACGACGAAGACCTCTTGACAACCAATTCAAGGTACCTGCTGAATTAGCTTCAAAAGCTTCCGTCGTGAAGGATGCAAAGTGTTCAAGCATAAAAAGCATCCTTAAAATTCGGTCACATGTATATACATGTAAAAGATAGGCATGTCAATATTTCTCATGCACTCTAGCATGCAATTCTACTATTGTGACGACCCGACCCGAATCCCAGCATGGAATCCCAAGGTCGTGCCGCTAGGACAAGGCAAGAAGAGGACAAGCACTTGCAAAACACTAGTGCGAGTCGAATAGCTGAGCTAACAAGCTCAACAAAGGTAGTGAAGCCGTACCAAAAAATGGGTTTACAAAAATCGAATCTGCGGAAGCGATTAGGAAAGGAAGTCTCAAGCTGTGAAGCTCGAAAACGAAGTCAAGAAATCAAGAGAGACATAAATCTCTCCAAGGGGGAAAAAACAAAACTCGCGTGCTGTAACATTGCAGACCCTGAACAAACCATCGGCACTCCAGGCCGGCGTTTAAACAGAGAATCAACCTTACATAACAATTACCCACGGCTAAAGCAAACCGGGGTTAACCAACAACAATAACAACTAGAATAAAGAAAAAGCCCCAAAGCTACTGCGTGCCCGAGAGACAACTGAAATAAATATAGAAACCACCAACAAGGCACGACTCAACACGTCGGCCCAAGAACGAACTAATACAAATACCCAAGCATTTTACCCGACTGTAAAGTCTAAATAACTTTACAAAAAGTCTATCTCACAAGAACAGAAATGTACAATAAAATGACGATGATAAATGGAGACAAGACTCCACAAGCTGCTACTCGAGAAAGTTGGCTGCTACAAACACGAACACACGATCACACGAACTAAGCTCGAGCTATTGATCAGTTGAGATCTACTACAATCATGATCTACATAGCTTCAAAGTGGCGAACATGTCACCGCAACTAGAAAACATTGTATATGATGAGTCATAATGACCCAGTACGCTACTACTAAACAATATATCATAATATGAAACATTGACATAAGTGGAAATGGAATCAAGTCACGAAGACGAATATCCAGTAAGTCGAGTTGTACGAATCATAAATCGTTCCTTTACCAGATTACCAAGATGAACCAGGGTGAGTTCCCTGTTCACAAACAATCAAGCAAGTCAGGAGGCAAGTCACAAGAGTCCTCACATGAATATGGACGTATGATTAAATATAAACATCCTAAGTCTCTCCAAGAATAATTAGGTAGAAGTAAGCATAACTTTATATATGTAAATCAAGTCTTTCATTGAATTATCAAGTATAAGTATGTATACTTACATATAAACACACAAAGTATTTCAATACCGCGCAATCAAGATATACATGGTCACTTTCGATCTCATGTATCAATCAACACTTTGTTGTCACATAGGTGCTAGTAAATAAACACTTATAAGGAGGATATGTTATTGAACCGGTGCGGCTTCGTAGCTCCTGCAATACAAGCGTTAACATGAACGTATTATAGATGTACGTGATAGATACATCGACCCATGAATAGTATTATGCCAAGCGCCCTTATGGTTACGACAAGGTACTCTTCTCCAAAGTGATCAAGAATGGAGGGTGTGTGCATGATTCTGGTTCGGCAATTCATCACTATCATGAATCTCACGATTCGTAACGACGATGCATTGTCAACTAGTGAAGACAAGAACAAGTACGCCAGCTGGACTAATGGGGGGACAAGTAGATGTTTACTTATCATTCATGAACATGTAGGGGATTGAGTTCGACAAGAGCGAACTGATCCAAGTCAAGTAGATGTGTACTCACTTATGAAATCAAGTAGGGATTGAGCTTGAAAGTAGCGAACTCAACCAAGTCAAGTAGATGTTTACTCACTCAATAACTCAAGTAGGGAGCGAGCTCGACAAGAGCAAACTCGTCTAATCAAGTAGGCATATAATACTCTACCATTAACGATCAATCAAGAACATGAATCCAATCAAGAATATCGAAACTAGTATCTTAGTTAAACAAGTCTCAAACGTCGTAGGGATTGATCATTGAGCCGGTATTGTTCAATGGCTCACTAGTATCGACTCTGTCAAGTCATTTCTATAATTCCAATCAAATAGAGTTTGAATACTATATGTACTCTAAGACTTTTTTCTATGTTCTCGTTGAGGCAATAGCTAGGTTCTTGTTCCATTTAGGAACCCTAGTTCAAAGTCACAAGTCAAGTATATAAGGGAAGCCTAAGTTGATTATCGCCTAATCAAGCTTAGTTCAATTTCGATTCATAATTCCACTTAATAGTAGAATCCAAGTTTAGCACAAATCAATAACTGTAGAAGATATCAAGCATGAAAGCAAGTACATTCAATATGCTCATAAGTCATATTATAGAAACACGTAAAAGAATCAATTCTTGACAAGGTAGAAAATCATGCTTTTAGTCGTAATATCAAATATACATAGTATTCCATATTCAGTTACGAAACCAAGTTAAGTCATTACTTAACCATCAATCATCATATACTATCCAAGACTACTCAACTAGTCTAAGATCAAGAAGCCATATGCTTAAACATATAAATCACTTTCTAGAATAATAATTCATTCTATAACCCAAAAGTCCATAGTAATCCAAGACTTAGGTAAACACTAGAGTGGTGATAATTCGTAAGGTCAAACCATACCGACAAGTCTTAGATAACAACTTAGTTATCCTAGCGACTTATACAAGTAGACTCCATGTATAAAGTACTAAAGATAGTCCCAATCCAACTCATCTCATAGAATAGTTCTCAAATTCATTCTCTTGGATTCCCCAAAATATTCACAAGGCGACTCTAGTGAGTCGGTATTCCAACAACAACAATCATGATTCCCTAGGTTTCATACAGGCATAGATCACATTCTTACAAGTCTTGGGACTTCATTTGAAGTCCGACAAGCATCAATAGTTCTAATTCATAAACTAACCCATCCAAATGACTTCCATTCGAGTCACGCATTTGCGACCCGAACATAAACAATCCAAAGACTAACGATAATTTAGTACTTAACTTCGCACAAGGACCTCCATTAGAGTTCTAAGCCACAAATCCATCTAAACACCAAATCGGTCTCACTTGACCAAATCTCAAGATTTCGTAATTGAGATTCAATGAACACAAGTAGTCATAGGAATTTACCCTAGGACTCAAATAATAATTTCTATAATTAATTGACTCCATTTGGGTCAAATGACAGAGACTCAATTTCTAGGTCAAGGCCTAAATTCGGGATTCACAATTTGTTCGGGTTTCTAAACCCAACAACAATCATTCTTAAACCATAACTATTCCAATATACCAAATAATAATCATTTGGGTTCAAACCCTAACTATCTTATTTTGATATCCACCAATAACATCTCATTTGGACATGTACAACAAAGACAATTCACAAGGAACAAGTCCCTAGCAACCTAACATCAACATTGAGTTAGAGAGAGAAACTAGGGTTTCGGTAACGTACCTTTATCGAGCCACAAACAACTAGGAAGAGGAAAACAAACCCATGGGAAATGATCTACTCGACGAGGGCTTCGCGATGGTGGTCTCGGCTCGTCAAACGGATGACCAGAACTCCGGCAATCACCGGAACACGCACTAGTCTCAGACTCAATCTCACGCACTCTCTCCTTCCCGTTCATGGCTGAAGACGGTCACTAATGAAGAGAGTGGAGGAGTGTTAGGGGTTATAAGGGTGTTTAAGGACTAACATACCCTCAAATGAATGAAGGGGCAAGGGTTAAATAAGGGTAGAATAGAAATTTCACGCCAGAAATCAAACCAGCACAAAGCTGATGTCGGGAGCAATATTCGGTTGTCTAGACCGAACCATTCCCCACTTGTTCAGTTGTGATGGCCGAACATGTCCCAATATGTTCGGTTGGGCTGGCCAAACACTTCCTAGGATGATCGGTTGTCAAGTTGGAACGATGATTCAAGTCAAAAACGAAGCCAAATGGGTCTAGAACTGAAGGTGATGCACCTGTTGGGTGAATGCAACTCAAACAAGCATAAAACTTGTGTACTAAGGCCTTATGAGGCTCAAATAACCCTCAAGAAAAATGAAGGAATGACTAAGGGTACAACCGAGGTCACACGAAAAAACTACGTCAGAAAACTCTCAATCGAGTCAAGTAACGAACAGCGTCGATATACGACTTGTAACTTTAACTAGTTAAAGTCTATGGAACATATGGAATTAAGGTGTTGGCTTCTAGATAGGCTACCTACACAAATCAAGGTTCTTTCCTCAAGTTTAGTAAGTGAGGTCACGGTTAAATGACACGTAAAAGGAGAAAGTCAAATACACGAAGGTTCGGGGTCTTACAACTATGAAAGCATACAAAGTACGTTGTCCTTATTATTAACGCACAATTATTCATAATACGTATTTCATAATATCATATATAAATATATCTCTCAAACCAACACATAACGCGTGATTACTTACTAGTATATCTCGCCTCTTACGAATCCTAGCTATTGCTAAGTTTAATGCAAAAATCGATAAACAATTTGTGACTGCCTACCGGTTGGCCACAAACTCATCAAACGGAATACACAAATCTCGGATCGTGTATCTCTCTCGATCTCAACATAAAACCAACATTCAATATTCCTCGTGTCACTACCTTCTAGTATATTACAACACGTACAAAATCAGAAATCATAATTGTAAGTTCTCTCACGACAACACTAGTGTATACAACCACGAAGCTATCACGTCTACGACTACAAGGCTTCACACCTCACAATTTACGAAATACTCTTAACATTTATGGGAGGTTCAACCACTCCGTTCTTAACACAAACTACCGGTGAATCCTAAGTCCATGGAACACCACAACGATCACTATCTGAACTGACAACCTAACTCCTCTAATCTCTCGTGATGGAGTAAAGACACAGAAAACTGGGCTCTAACAACCCGGAGTACACACTCTTAGTGAAACTATTAACCTAAAAACGGAATAGCAGGGACATATTTCTCTTTATTGCAAATCCTACTCTCGCAGAAATCTCATCCGCACTAGACTTGGCTTTCCAGCACAAGTCCTACAACGAAAATTTGCCATCAAGGCATAAATATAGAACACTTAGTGGAACAACTCAAAGCTAAAATCAACCCAAACCTGGCCAATGACCCTATCGTGGCGAACAGCTAACCTATAGCTCTGATACAAAATGAAAGGACCCGACTCGGATCCCAATACGGAATCCCAAGGTTGTACCACCAAAAGAAGCTAAACAATCGACAAGTGCCTACTAAGCATGTTGGCACAAGTCAAACAGTCGAGCTACACGAGCTCTAACAAGGAAGTAAAGCCGTAACGGCAATACGGAACAACAAATTCAAAACTGCGGAAGCAAAATAATAATAATAATAACAATAACATGCCCGAGCTATCAAGATCCAAGCTAAGAACGACCAAAGAGATAGTAAATCTCTCATCCCAAAAATTCGATTCGCGTGATGCAACATTGCGTACAGGCAACAAACCATTGGCAACACAAAGCCGACGAAACAACAAGATCCCAACCTGATATATATAATCCTTAATGACTATACATGCCGGAGATAACAACAACAACAACTAAAACCACATGACCCGTGGCTACTGCGTGGTCGAGGGACAACTGAATGAGTACTAACAACTAAAAATACACAAGCTCGACGATACATGTCGGCTACAAAAATACAACTAACAAATCCCCAAGTGTTCTACCCGACCGTAAAGCCTATATAACTTTACATAAAATCGGCCTCACAAGAATAACAACATACATAAAATGAAATAACGATGCTATAAAGAAATGGGACTCCACGAGCTACTACTCGAAGGAGTCAGCTGCTACCAACACGAGCACACGACCTCAACTCGATCTATGGACCAGCTGCGCACTACTATAGTCTCGATCTACTCGACTTCTACACGCCTAACGAGCATCTGCAAACTAAAGCAAAGTACGGAGTGAGTCATAATGACCCAGTACCCTATTACAAATAACATGATAATATGCACAGTTATTAAATAATCATGGCATCATGTTACTATAATAAAACCGTGAACAAGTATCACAATATTCTCAATACTTCATAGAATACCCCTTTTTGTTTTCATGTTTCCAGAACCTTCATGCAATACAATGATATTCATGTAATGCTAAAAACCATAATAGAACTATTTCCTTCTTTTCTCAAAGCAATCATGCAACAATATAATAATCATAAGCATGCATATAAGCCACAATATAAATTAGAGTTTACTTCTCTAACTTTAACAAACCCATGGAATCAAGACATTCTTCCTTGATCCGCTTCTATCGCACTGCTCTTACAATTCACGTACACAATCACATGTGCTCTCGACACCGATTCTCTGGTATCGTCGGCCTTGAGACATCTCTCAAGTACCATAGCTTCCAAGGTCATGCTTTCCTACTATAAATAATGGACATCTACTTCCCCACAGTGACCGCAGTGGGGGCGTGTGGGACCCATAGTCTCCGATACGACGACCCACAGCAATCACGAGTCCCATAACTCGTGAAGACCATGTGTCGTCCCATCATTGAATAACCACACCACAAAACCCATTAAGGCCCCTATATCAAGTAACCCTAACCGAAAACTAAAACTCAACAAGGCTCCGATATCTGATCACCCTGTTCAAATCAAACAAGTTAGTATTCATACTTCAACATATTACCTTACACATACTTGAAGGTAATTAATATCACATACATTCATATATTCGCAAGTATAATACAAATGCCAAGACTATTTAGTCTATCAACCATATACATATTGAGTTCTTAAAGATTCTCAAACACAAATTTTACAAATTCGGATTAATTTCCCAATCAATCCAAGCCAAGTAGGTTTCACACTCTACTACTATATCACAATCATGCCTATCTATGTCATGAATAAATACTTACATATACCGAGGTGACTAATTAGTTCTAACCTCAAATCATATAACAAGACTACTAAGTGATTCCATATACAATTAAAACATTAGGCCGTATACTTAGCCCTCATAAAAGTCATACCAGGACTCTCTATCTAGTCCAATAATCATGTATTGAGGTCTTCCGAGATCCCCAACTTGCACCCGAGTGTAGACTACTATGGTAGTCCATAAACACCCATATTACGAGGCTACATACTTAGCCATTAACATAACTACTCATTTAGTTCATAACCATAATGCAGTAATAATTACACTTAAAGTCACGCTTAAAGCATAAACAAAACTATCCTATAGTCTCACACACACGAGATACCTCCCAAGCTGGAGTAAAGCCATTAAGAACTAGAGAGTCATTGCGGCTAGCCCGATCCATGGAAGCGTAAAGCACGGCCAAGCCTGCCTGTCCCCAGTCATAATCAATAATGTGATCTAAATCCCTAAGACATCCCAGGAGGGAAACTCTCAAGGTAGTGGACGGGTTGGCGAATAATGACATCCTGAAGAAGAAAAATAGGAATGCCCTGGCAACTTGAGCTACAGCCTCGCCATCATCTTCATCAACCTGCCCGGCATGTTACAAAAGCCAACTCTTCACACTGCTGATCTTAATCTCGTCAGCAGTCTCATACTCGGGTTCCAAACCCAAAAGGTCCTCCACTACATCATGATGATGTCAAAGGGTATAATCCGGATCTAAAGTCCTGCCAATGCCGGTAGAGATGCCAGTAATCGCATCAAAGTCGCAAAGAGTCAAGGTGGCCTCGCCCCAACTGAAATGGAAAATGTGGGTGGTGTCCCACCAATAATCCCGTAGAACCTCGAAAATGGGCAAATAGCTACGAAAAGGCCGAAACGCTCGCATAAAAACGCCGAAGCCAGAAGACTCCACTAGAAGTTGTGCTTGCAAAGGCATCGAGTTATAAATGGTCGCGACTTTATCGCAACTGGACTGAACTCTGGTCAAAGCCCTACGTGTCTGAAAGAAGAAAAAAAAACAGCAGCAACTCAGAATCAGAAAAGACAAGGGGAGGCATAAGCATCAAAATCAAGAGCAGGTATACCCGAAAAGCCTAAAATAGCAAAGAATCCAACAGATCTGAAAAACCAACGAAGTGGGTTTGTGAAAAAAAGAAACTTATAGTAGGATTTTGAAGATTAAAAACATGAAAGTGCCAATCGCGAAGGATGCTTCCCCAATCATCCTTAGAAACCAATATTTGATATAATTCCTGGTTAAAGGAGGAAGTTCCCAACGTTCCTCGCCCGAATTTGGATGCATCGGTGCCTTTCCCTTCTGAGATCTTGAAGAAGAAGCCATCTATCAGGAAAAACAATCGATTTGGCGAAAGAAAAATCGAGAAAAGGCAAAGAAATGAGCAAGAAAGCTTGTCGACAGCAACAATGGTGGAAGAAAGAACGAAGAAGAAGAAAGAAAATGATGATGCTGCTACTTCTGCGTTCCCTTGCCCGTAATATGAAGAAGGGGTTGGAAAGTTTCACTTTCCTCCCCTCCAAAGTCAAAGTGCAGCATTTAAACTTCCAAGTTCACTCAAATTGCAAAAAGGCCCCGAAAGCATAACGGAAAGTTAACAAAGTTAGCTTTGTTAACGAAAAATGATGGCCATCCATAAAAATCCAAAGGAAGACTTATATCCCCAGCAGCACAGCCGCAAGAGAAGCATAAAAGATAGAATTATGCCATTCCAATCCTAGCAAGATTCCTGCAGCACGAAAAGAAAGAAAAACAAAAGAAAGAGAACAGAAAAGAAAGAAAAACAAAAAGAAAGAAAAACAAAAGGAAAGACAAAAAAAAGCAGCAGAGCAAAAAAAGCAAAGCAAGAAAGCAGCAAGGCAATAAAGCATCAGAGCAAGAAAGCAATGCAAAGAAAGCAGCAAACCAAGAAAGCAGCAGAGCAAGAAAGCAAGGCAAATAAAACAGCAGAGCAAGCAAGAAAGGCAAGGAAAGCAGGAGTAAGCAAAAGGAAGGAAGGGTAAAGTATTTTGCATGCAAATGATGTGTCCCACCATTGTGTTCGACGAAAGGTCCTACCCTGAGGATGCAATGTCTTATGATGATGTCCCACCATCATGTTCGACGAAGGGTCCGACTCTTTGAGGATACGGTGTCCTATGATGTGTCCCACCATTGTGTTCGACGAAGGGTCCTACCCTGAGGATGCAATGTCTTATGATGATGTCCCACCATCATGTTCGGCGAAGGGTCCGACCCTTTGAGGATGCGATGTCCTATGATGTGTCCCACCATTGTGTTCGACGAAGGGTCCTACCCTGAGGATGCAATGTCTTATGATGATGTCCCACCATCGTGTTCGGCGAAGGGTCCAACCCTTTGAGGATGCGATGTCCTATGATGTATCCCACCATCGTGTTCGGTGAAGGGTCCGACCCTTTGAGGATGCGATGTCATATGATGATGTTCCACCATCGTATTCAGCGAAGGGTCTGACCCTTTGAGGATGCGATGTCCTATGATGATTTTCTACCATCGTGTTCGGCGAGGGTCTGAACCTTTGAGGATACGATGTCCTATAATGTGTCACACCATTGTGTTCGACGAAGGGTCCTACCCTGAGGATGCAATGTCTTATAATGATGTGTCCCACCATCGTGTTCGGCGAAGGGTCCGACCTTTTGAGGATATGATGTTTGATCCTGTTATCCCACCCAGTGGTTGTTGTTTATTTGCATGAGGCTGAACTACGTTTGGTCGATTCCTTTTATAAGGGATATGTAGGCAGCCTATTTCGGTAGGTCCGACCATTAGAGCATTTAATTTACATATCTGCTTAAAAACTACGATAACCTGCTATAACCGACTAAATATGTCTAGGGTATGTGAGATTTGAACTGCACCATATAAACTGTTGCATTATAACTGCTACCTGTTGTATTACTCCCCATTATAATTTCCATGAAATTTGGGAGTCTATTTCTTATCAACGATGTTCGTTTACTCGGTAAACTTCAAGTTACCCGTAAGCTCCATCGTTGAGGGGCTCTGTAGACACCCCAATTTCGTACCCCTGCCATGTGACATGACATGAAATATCAAGACCTATTAAAACGCTAACGAATGTCAAGTTACAGGGTTAAATATGCAAAAGAAAAAGCAGGATGCGTAAACAGTGAAATGCAGGGGGCCAAAGTGTCAAAAAGGAGCCTAAAAAGACCCCATGGCGTCAACCACATGCACTTTGGGTGCCGCGCCAGCACCCTCCATGGGTGGCGCCCAACAGTGCCATATTCACTGTTGCAGTTTTCCTAAAGTACAATCTCTCAAGTGCACGACACAAGCCGATGCACAAAAAGAGAAAACTTAACCACAAAGGAATCCCAATCTCAGCCTATAAATAAGAGGCCCGGCTTGTGAAAATTCACTCTGCACACACACCGTTCATAAAACACGCAGTGAGAATACACAGTTAAGAAACAACGCAGTGAGTTCACCGCAGAGAGCGGGAGAGAATTTCCTCCTCTAGCCTCAAAGCTCCGTCAAATCTCCCCCAAACACAAAACCAACCGGCCAAACTGAAACCTAGCTGCCCTGCTAGGATTCTGCCCTATTCCACCGACCCAAAAATCCCAAAAAGAGCAGTTGCCCTGCACGAATCCAGACGCCAAATCCGCAAAAAGCAAGCAGTTGCTCTGCTCGATTTCTGCCGTCAGCAAGCAAACAACAGCAAAAAAACAAGTAGTTTCTCCGCCCGGTTCCCGAGGCCAGAAAGCAACTTTCAGAAGAAGTTACTCTGCCCGAATCTCCGCAACAGCAAAACAGTAGCAAAAAGACTCCCTCTCCCAGAAGGACAGAGCGAGCGCACCCTAAAATCTACTAGAAGCTAGTTGGTACGGGATAAAGCCCTCACACTTCAAAAGGTAGGCTATAAAGTTTTATTTTACTAAAAAAAGTGTTATTTAGGTCGGCCCCATGTAATAAAAATAAGCAGTTATGCTGCCCGGATTTCTATAAAAAATAGCACTAAAAAGCGTCATTATTATGGTCAAATAGTTATAAATGTATTTGTAATCCCCGAAAGGAGACTGTTGCAGGTTTGTAATAATATATGTACAGATATGTATATTTAAATGCTTTATTTTATCTGTTAAATAAATATAATAAAATCATATTTTAGCCAAAAAACTTGTTTTGAGACCGAAAGGGCGAGGTGGGTGCCTAACACATTCCCACCTCGTAACTTAGCCTCCGAACCTTTTTACAAAATCTGGTTACATTTGGTTTTTCTTTATTTCTCCTTCAAAATAAAGATGGTGACTCTGTTTTACAACATTTTGAGTCCACAATGAGGTCGGGCATATTCCACGCGCTCTTTACAACGTTTTTTTTGTTCTTTTTAATTTCGTTTTCCCCTAAACAAGGGAAGATGAAATGAAAAAAAAAAACATTGTGTTTCTTGAATTTTGTTTTCCCCTAAACAAGGGAGGATGAAATGCGAGAAACCCCGGGGCACTCACACCGCCGTCAAGCCACCTATCAAACCAAGGAGAGCAGTTTCCTTTGTCCACAAGCCACTACAAGTGTTGCTCCACAAAGTGGCGGATAGCTAACATACGACACCACACATGAGAGCCTTTAGAAGTAGCCTGAACCGAGTGAATATGATGACAGTATTTGGCCATAAGAAATCTGGACCAAAGGGATTTATGAGGGTGAAATCGCCACCATATATTAGCAGAGAAGGCTCTAGTGATATCACTCAGCGAACGAATTCCGACTCCACCTTCAGTAACAGTGAGTACAACATTGGGACCAGGAGATCTAGTGAGAGCGCTGATGGTGATCAATTTGACCCCAAAAAAAATTAGCCAACATTTTATCAACCATATGTATGACTGATTTAGGAGGGTCAAGGGCAACAAGATGGTAAGCCATGATGGAATGCAGAACCGAATTTATGAGTGTGATCTTGCCAGCAGTAGTTATGAAAGTTCCAATCCCCGAATCAATTCGAGATCGAAGTTTCAGAATGAGGGGATCAAAATATTTTTAAGCTTGCGCCCACAAAATAAAGGACATCCCAGATAAATCAGAGGGAAATCTTTGCGAACAAGAGCTGCTCATAATCTGAAAGAAGCTGTTAATGTTTTGAGAGAGATTGAGTGTTGCCATTGCAAAAAATGATAATGTCATCCGCAAACGATAAGTGGTAGATAATAGGACAGCCACTAGCCGAGGAATAAGCAATGTGGGGATTAGAAGAGTGCATCTCGTTAAGGCTGCGACTAAGAACCTTTGCAGCTATAATGAAAAGGGCAAGCGAGATAGGATCACCTTGGCGAAGATCTCTAGAAGAGTGGAAGAAGCCCGAAGGGGAACCATTAACCAAAACAGAAAATCAATTATTTGAGATGAGATGCTAGATCATATCAATAAAAGTCTCACAAAAGCCAAATCGGCGAAGAACTTTAATGAGATAATGCCAATCAATCTTGTCAAAGGCTTTGGACATATCCAACTTCATGATGATGTTAGGTCCAGAGATCTTCTTATTAAAATTAGTCATTAATTCTTGGGCAAGAAGAATTTTGTCTTGAATAACATGCCCTTTGACAAATCCACTCTAATTAAGGGAGATGATGTCTGGAAGAATACCAGCGAGACGGGAGGCAAGGAGCTTAGAGATCACTTTATTGTTGAAATTGTAGAGACTAACAGGTCTGAAATCACCGAAGGAAGTCGGATTATCAGTCTTAGGGATATTAACAATAAGAGTACTAGTCCAACTTCGAGCAGGGAGAATCCAGAAAAGAATTCCAAGATCGCTGCATGAAGATCAAGACCAATAATATCCCAGCAATGAGAAAAAAAAATAGGCCAGAGAAACCATCCGAACCAGCTGCACTATCACCATTCATAAAGAGAACTACTGCCTTAACCTCTTCCGAAGGATAATTAGCGAGAGTAGAAATTCATATCACCCGTGATGAGAGTAGGAATCGAAAAAATTCTATCATTATCAGGTACGGGGACAGACTGAAGTTGAGACTGAAAATGATTAACAACATGATTCTTAATATCAGAATCATCTTAAAGCACTTGGCCATCAGATCCAGCAATGGAGTGAATATTTAATTGCCGACAGGTCAACTTAACTGAGGTCATGAAAAAGCTTAGTGTTACCTTCGCCCTTTTTAAGCCACTTAACTCTAGCCTTCTGACGCCAAAAGCTCTCTTCATTTTTAAGAGCCCACTTAAGATTAGCATGGGCAAGGGTCATGGAAGTTCTTTCCTCTGGAGATATGGAGGCCTCAAAAAGAAATTCCAAACGCTGAACCTCATCTTTAGCTCGTTGAATATTAGTGAAGATGTTGCCAAAGACGTCTCTATTCAATTCTTTAAGGCCTATCTACAAAGGGCAAGCTTTTTACCAAAGTCATGCATAGGTCGGTCAATGATAACCTGCTGCCAAGTAGTCTGAATAAGCTGGAGGAAAAGTGTGATGGGACGTCAACACATTAAGAAATCGAAAAGAAGAGGGGTGCTTGGTACTTTCCTGTATAATATTGGTGAGTAAAGGCGCATGATCTGAACACGCATATCCCAAGTGATGAACATAAGAATTGTGAAAGAATTACTACCAGAAGTTATTACATAACATACGATCAAGACGCTGAAAAATGGAGGCATTACCATCTCTAGAATTCCACCAAGTAAAGTCCCTGCCAGAAAACTCCAGATCAAAAAGGCCAGAAGCAGAAATACATGAGTGAAAATCCATATCACCAATACGATCCCAGCCATTGCCGCCTGAATTTTCTTATGGGGAAAGAATAATATTAAAATCACTACCAACCAACCAAGGGGTGGTTCCAAAAGAGGTACCCAAGTCCACAAGATCAAACCATAAATTATGTCTAACATAAATGTCACAACTGACATAAACACAACATATATTAACTGGGGCCGACCATTGAAAGTGCTTAACTTGAGCCGTAAGATGTTGGTCCGTGTCATGCAAGATATTGCAAGTGAAAGAGGATTTGACAAAAAGCCAAATGTAGGCACGGGTATTAGAGAAACACAATTTAAATTTAACCGTTTAGCAATTCCTTGAATCTGGACAGCATCAACCTTGGGTTCAAAAATATCAAGGAACGTTATTTTATGTAGTTTAATAAGCCGCTTAAGTGTTCCGATAGAGGGGTCGTTACCAATGCCCCGAATGTTCCAAAAAATAAGGTTAACAGCCATGAGAAGAGGAGGTGGATGTCTGCCCTTTGGACCTTGTAACCATTGAACGGGCTAGAACCTTTGTTTTAGTATTATTGTTACGCTTCGGAAGAGAAGGAAGTATCCAGATTAAGTTGATCCATGATTTGAGTGTGATTGGCATTTCTAGCATCAAACAAAGGGCCATCAACATGCTCCATATAATTATCATTTTCCATGCCATCAGATTACGTACCAAATTCAGTTACCAAGTCATTACCCACAAGGTTATTATCCAAGTTGAGAATAGCAAATCTGTTGGGTGAAACAATGTTGTCCGTGGGATCAGGATGACCAGTTGGTGCAAGCGATTTGACAAGATTTTCCTCGACGTCAATACAATGAAAATTAGTCGGGCAATGATTAGGAATGTCAAAAAGAGCAGTAACGTCCTCGACCAAAATAGAGTTATTCAAAAGTGGAGAAGAAGTAGAAGCAATAGGGTTTGTATTACCTGAACCAGTTTGAATAGGAAGGGTTGTGGTCGGAGAAGCTGAGACATTGTTATTGGCAGCATTCATGGCAACCTCAGGAAGCTTGTCAGTCAGAATAGTAGCTTTTTTAGGGGTCTATCGAGTAGTTGGAGGGGGAGGGGGAGGAGGAACTGTGGGTGCTTGATCATGGAATAAGGCTGAAGCCGAATGATTTTTGGCTTTACAATTTAGTTTGGAATGACCTTGTCTAAGGCAGTGGGTGCAAAATGGAGGGGTATTTTGCACTTCAAAAGATTGCCAATAGCTAGGGTGAAGAGTCCCACAATAAATCCAAATCCTGTTAGGGATTGATTTTGATAAATCAACTTCCACGCATACACGGGCAACACTGGGACGAGTGAGATTAGTTGTAGGTTAATCAAGCATTAAAGGACGGCCAAACAAAGAGGCAATGAAGAAGAGGGTTGTTTTGTGAAAGAGGTAAATGGGCAGACCAGAGAGGGAGAACCAAACGGGGGCACTGAGACTTTCAATGTCTGGCCAAAATCAGGAAACCATTTAAAGACCCTCATAGGGAACCAACCAAGATACCATTGGTCTTTAATCCACAACCTTTGATAGTCATCATCATGAAACACTTGGATATGAACATGTTTAGCATCAAGATGCCCAATGTTGAAGGCAACCTTTAGCCTAAAAGTGTGGAATAGTTTACGGATAGATTCCATCGAGGGCCTTCCATGAGAGAATTTACTAATAAGAGCATGTTAAAAGGGCTTAGCAAAAGCTTGAATGACCTCAGCCGAAAGTTTAAGAGAAGGCTCTCTTTTGTAAGCTGAGGGAGGAATAGGGAAAGCAATGGGATTAAGGTTTGGGGAGGAAGAAGTGAGGGCGGTGAAAGACTTAGAGAGCGGAGGGTCGGCGGGGCAGGTGGTGGCTCCACCATGGCGGCAGCCCTAAAGCACGGCGAGAAGGAAATAAATCGCACCTTGCTTGCGTGAAATAGTGCGTGTCTAAGCCTTAGTTTT
>JABEVN020000934.1:0-27298 GCA_013146195.2 Codonopsis lanceolata | reverse complement strand
GTCTTCCGCAAATTTATATATAAAATCTCTAAAGACATGCTATTATCTATCACATAGTTTGTTTCGACCCTCATTTGTAGTAATGATGACCGATATAAATAGGAGGAGATTGTTGATTCTCATGATAGATTTATATACGCTCAAGACATTACATTAGTTTTATACTTCGCTGGCTAATCGGGCTCGCGTATCGATTAGCGTGGCAACGTGTATAGAACTTTGCCTAGTATAGTTTTTATAGGACTTCAGTTCAATGGAAGACCTTCTCCAAGCTTCATCGGAAGACACACTTTCGACCCACAACCCGGTAGACCTCATGTCCACCTAATCTTCTATGACGTGTCCTATCCGGCAAAAGATTAATTGGATTAATTCAAACTTATCCTTATCATTGTTTGAATTAATCCAAGACATTTCGACATATCAAGCCGCCGAAAGCAACCTTTTTAAGCGAGGAAGACTTTTCGTTACGAGCAGTGGCTTGAGGCGACTGTCCCCTACTTTCTGCCAACAACTCTCAGATCGACTCTAAATCGCCCAACCTTTTGAAGATCTCAGAAATCATTCCCCACTCTAGATATCTGTGAAGATGAAAATCCTGATCGATGACCCCATGCATTTAATGCATTGATGAAAAGAGTTGTTGAAGCATTCGCCTTCTCCAACGAATCTTTGAAGTGCACACTATAAAATCGCCATTGAAGACTGGAACAAAAGACAGCATGCGAGTCTATCGAACACTAAAGGTTGCTCAAACTTCAAAACTCAAGTCTTACAACTCGGTGCAGTAAAGAGATCCTCAACAGATCTAGAAGTCCTCGTCAACAAGAAGCTACTCATCAACACTTATTGTTTTATCTTCTTGTTGTTTACTTCAATAACTATATACACTTGCAATTAAATATCCTAGATTCTGAGATATTTAATTCCCTAGACCCCAAACACAAGTCAATATTTTGTACACGATCCATTAGGGATATTCTTTGTAATTGATCTAAGTGGAAAACATAGTGCACAATTTAAACTAAGGTTGATTGCCTTGGTGGTGGACGATAGCACTCATTATAGTGTGAACCATCCCAAAATACTTGTGTTATTCCTCACGTTTGTCGATACTTGAACCTGCTTAAATACTTTGTTTATTGTTATCCGTTTATTGAGAACTTAAGTAAGCGTAAAAGGTCTACCGGTAGTACTTATCGGCAGACTGGAACAACTTCCCTGAAGGTCTTCGCTATTGCTATCTTTTCTATAGATTGCAAGTAACCTTCAAAAAATTTACTTAAAAGTTTTAAGTGTTTAATAAGCTATTCAACTCCCCCTTCTAGCTTATGATTGTGCCCATTGGGACCCACAACTAGCTAGACAGACTGGAAAAGCACAACTATGAGAAGAAACAAACTCACCAGCCATATGAGATTCTGGACTATCCAAAGTGGTAGTACCGAAAGAGATATCATCGCTGAATTTGATCATTGGTCAAGATAGTTAAAATTATTGGAAGCAAGCAAAGACGACCACGCACCTTACAGCCTTGAGGAGGAGTATGTACCGGCAGATTTCATGTCTTGAGTGGAGTGTGAGACACGTATTTTCCTTTGTACTTGGGCATTCTTGAAGGATCAGGCTTAATGCCATAATCCTTATGCCATTCGGGATAGTCATAGATGTAAAAACACATATCCTTAGTATGTGAGTCTCCATGACAATGTTCACAGAAAAACTTTCCTTTCTTTCTTGACATTTGTGTTACTTTTGCTATATAAAGTCAGAGACATCACTTGAGTCACATTAATTCCAAAGATTAAAGGCATTGTCTTTGCATTTCTTCTTGCATTAAGAGTAGAACCGACACGATATCGTGCAAAGGATTCATCATCAACAATTGACCTCTCATATTGGTAAATTTATCATTCGCACCTATTAGAAATTGTGTCATCTTTCAGCATACTTTCATATTCTTCATGCTTCTCGAATCGGCACCACAATTACAACCACAAACACATTTTGGTAATTGAATTAGGTTGTGTAATTCATCCCAAAGACCACGAAATTTAGTGAAATAGGAGTATTTAATATTCTCCCCGATTTAGTGAAGCAATTTGTTGTTCGATTTGAAATATTTGGGTGCATTGCTCGTGAAAACGAGAATTCAGATCATCCCATCTCCTTCGAATTTTTAATGAACATAACACTAGACTCGATTTCTCCGTAAATTGCATTTAAAAGCCAAGAGATGATCATGTTGTTACATCGATCCCAATGATCAAGATATTTAGAATTGGATTTAGGTCGCTTGTGTTGTCCAAGATCATTCCTAATTTGTTCTTTATTAGTGAGAGCAATTACAATTGCTCGCTTCGTGAATTAAAATTGACTCTGTGAGAATTTCTGTAACCAAAGATCATACCGGATGATCGTTAGGATGTAGATAGAGTGGATGAGAAGTGTTGAGTTGAATCAATGAGGAATTCGTGATCATAAGCATCGCTTTCTTCATCGGAATTGGAAGAACTTGACTGAGTCTTCACGATCTTCGGTCATGATGAATGTAATTGTCAAACGGAGAGAAAGAAAATTAAAAATCAATTACGAACGAGAGGAAATCGAAATTGATTGAGAATCAATCGGAACCGTGGCTCGATACCATGTTAGTTTGGCAAAGTTATCCATGAATTTCGATGTGGAGAAAGAAGAGGTTATCTTATTGATTATTCAAGTGAAAGTTACACCAACGTAATCTAGAAGATACATTTATATGAAGTATAACTCGATTCCATGTTAATGACCACTAATCGAATCGTTTAAACCCCACTCTCCACTTGTAACCAACTCTCTATTTGACTATGCAATCACCTGCAAGTGCACCCAATCGTATGCCGCTTTCTTATGTTGTTTTATGCAATCCTCCTCGTATTAACACATGTACACGATTTTCATCACTATTTTAATGTCAATAGACGAGAGGACAAATAGAAAAACATGTAGGAAAGTAGACATCATATGTTGGGAATGACATTATTAGAGGTATATGAAAATTGTAACTATAATAATACATTGGTTGGTGAGAATCGAGATATTAAGCAAATCTATAGCGTGTTTAGTAATTGCGTATGAATAAGCTAAGAGAAACGTGTTAAGGAAAGGTGATATAATGTCAAGAAGATAAAGAAAAATAGAGAACTTAGTTGACAAATTGCGGCGCTTTGTTAGAGAAGAAACTGTTAGAATCGATAGAAAGTCGTTTGAAGAAAGTAGTTCCACTTAGCTTGCAAAAGATATGTTATTTTTCCATTTTAGCAAGGCAATGTGGACATGTTTCTTGGTGGTGGTGATAGCCGTGGCGGCATCCTGCAGGATGATGGTAGTGGTGAGGGCGATTTTAAGCATGAAAGTGGTGATTTATGTGGAATACGACATTAAATAAATGAGTAAGAAATTAAAACAAAGAAATAAGATTAAAAAAATTGATTTATAGGCTAATAGTGTTATTTGGTGGTAGTGGTGGTAATGGTGATGGGTGTATGAATGATTGGTGTAAAAATTAAATAAATTCTAAATTTAATTATGAGACAAATTAAAATAACAACATTGCTAGCCTTACAACTAATTTTATAATTTTCTTTACTACTAAACCTTCAAGCGAAAAAATGTCTTTGTTCAAAACAACTTTGCACTTCTTCAAAGCATAGTTGTAAGGAATGTAGTATAATTAGTTTTAAGGTTAGCATTTTCTCTTACCATTTCTCTGCATTCAAGCTCTCTCTCTCTCTTCCGATGAATTCGCCGATAAGGGTTATGTGTTTTTGTTAATCGCATGTTTTTACTAGGGTTTTTAGTAAGTATAGTATATACCCATTGATTTCTACTTTATGAGTTTTGCATGAGATAGAATGAGGAAGATCCAGATGGAGTTTGGCTATAATCGAAGAAGGACGGCGCCAAAGTTGTGATAGGCGTGACCGGTGGAAGGGTTTAGCGGAGATGGCGGCTATTTTGGTGGAGCGGAGATGGGCACTTGCACCGGAGAAGAGGGAAGGAGAGTGTGAGATTCGAGTTTTTTTACTTTTAATACATTTATCCCAAAGCGTATAATGAAAAATGTTATTTGTACCCCCCGCCGTGAAGACCATGTGCTATTTAATGTGAATATTCTAGGCCCATCACTTGATAAGTTGGAAAATGGAAAAAAATGTAACGCCGATATCATTATGGAACAAACCTTAGGTGGGGTACATTATACGATTTGGTGGATACCTTTGGGGAAATTGTAATTTGGTCATATAATTATTTTTGAATTATTGAAACAATTATTTATTATTATTTTTATTTAAAAACATTTTTTAAATACAAAATGGTTAATTATATAATAAAGTTATAACTAAATCTTATTTTCCACCCCCCAAAATGATCAAAATAATATTCATATGACATGCACATATCATTTTCCGCACGTTACATTATTTTTAACACCCATAGACGGGAGGGGAGTAAAGTGGGACAAATAGAAAAATAAGGTATGAAAGTGGGACACTTCAGTAGGTTGAGGTCAAATGTGAGATTTAGTGTGTAATTTTGGAGGCTAATCATATGTTTGCCCCATCAAAATTAGTCCAAAATACACATTATCCCCTAAGATATCCACCAAATCCACTTTGGCTCTCAACGTAATTTTGTAGCATTTCCATATTTCATATCAAATTTGGTGATTGTGATGTAACGTGTGGTAGTCGTAGTGATAAAAATGGTAGCGAATAATGTTTAAGATCGAGAATTTGCTCAATTCAAACCATAAGCCATGTCAATGGTGCCAAGGAGAAATTTGTTGGAGTTTAAGCTAGGGACGATGAAGACGGATTGAATCATGACGTGCCTCATCATTGTCGTATGCATCTGTGATGAATTCAAATATGAGTTTTGAAATTCATCGTGTATGTTTATGCATTGTGTTTGTGGCTTGGTCATTTAACATCGACAGCTGCGACAACTTTAATTTTTTGTGGGTTCTTATTCATGGCGGCCTTGACACCTGAATATGATCCTCTTCTTGTGTTTTATTTCTCTCTGATATGATTATGCACTATTTTTATTTATTTTTCTATATAAAAATTTGAATAAAAGATTTAGACACTCTTGAGTTTTATCTCACTTAAAATTTAAATAAGATGTCATTGTTAGAGAAAAAGCAGAGAAAGCGTTGTCGAAGAATAAGAAAATGAGGTTTTTTTTGGGTAATAAAAGCACAGAAAACATTTTTAAAATGACCAAAATGTCCTTCACGTGAAATATCATGTGCACCTTAACGTCATATTGGTAACCTTAGTAGTGTCTAGGGGGCAAACTAGAAAAAACTTATACAATGACATATGAAAATAACACAAAAGTTAGGTTAGGTGGTAAAATGAAACTTTATAGATACTCTGGGTGAATTTTTTATTTTAGAGTGTAAGTATATACTTTGGGATTGTCAGTTTGATTTCTATAAAACAATTTATTATTTTTCAAAGAGAGTCATAAATTTCACAAACGACATAAGCTAAGTCTCCAACAACAATGTGCTTATCTAAGAAAGTAAGCTTGAATTGTTTTCAATTCCAACACCGATAAAAGTGAATGAATTCATGTTTGATATTAAAAAAAAGATTTAAAAATAACCAATAAAAAAGACAAATGTGTAGGATAAGTTGCAATATAATGACTAAAAGCTTACATTATAAATTACCGAAAAACAAAATATCGAAAAACCTAAACACACAACAACACAATTTATAAGTCTCAAAACTATAAAGATTAAAACACAAAAAGAATCCAATAATTAAAAGTAAACAAAAAAGTTAAGAAACTGGCAAATCACTTTTAAAAACCATTAATAGCACGTGCGTTAACCACGTGCAACGCACGTGAACCTTACTAGTAACTTAAAATTGGTGAGATAACAAAAATTATTAAGCATAACAGCATCGTGGTAGTGAAGACTAAGCATGCGAAGAGTAAGGAACATGGTTAACCATGACAGAAACTCAAGGTTGTGTTTCCACTATTTTAGACTGCCTTGTGTTTTAGCTACAATTTATTCACTAATGGATGGATACACCGACTGTTACTTATTCATTCTTCTTTAATAGATTGAAGCACCTATTCATAGTTCAAATATGATGATGTATTCAAAAGAACAGAATGTTGCAGGCCGGGTGGGCCACAAAGTCCTTGAGAATGGTAAAAGGGTTCGATACCAGAAGGGAAAAATGGCAGGAAACCACGCTGTCAGAAGACTAGTTTGCCAAGGTAGTGAAGAATTATGACATTTCTAGCATTGCCGATTTTAGCAGCAGGAGTTTTCCCGACCCAGAGATAGGGTACAAGGACTGATGTTCTTAAGAATATTTTTTTTTGGCAACACATGGAGTATGTTGATATGCATGTGTGTGTATAAACTTCTAGTTTATCTTGTGACGATGAACAGGGGTTAGCTAGTGAAGTAGAAACTTTTACGCTAAATGAACATTTTCCACTCAGTTGTCTTTGTAAATTCTTGTACTAGTTTAACTTTCGCTCGCAACATAAAAAATTTCACTTGTTTCCCAGCACAATTTTCATCTTGCCAAACATATACAAGGAAAATATATAACCCACAACGTGACTGCATGAAATCTAAGAAAATATATTCTCTCATTTAGCTATAGCAGTCAAGGAAAAGCATAGAGAAAGTTAATACAAATAGAAAAAGTAAGAGGAAAGTTCCGGCCCTGTTGTTTCACTAGATGGCTTAAGAGATCAAACTATTTTCTCAATCACAACTCTATGAACTTTGAGCAAAATCTTTCATAAATTCTCAATTAACTGATCGTAGAAAAATAAGAAAGTCTAGCTCTGTTGTTTGTTAACTGCAAATAATAAACTCCAATCTCTCTCGTGTGTAATACAAATAAAATGATAAACATCAACATGAATGCATTCAACTATAACTAGTCCAAAATTGCAGTCATACGACTAATCTGCGTAAAATGATACAATACCAAAACAACTATAACTAGTCCAAAATCGCTAGTCCCTACATCTAGCTCACTCAATTTTCAACCTCAAATGTACCATCACTTTGCCAACTCTCATAGTTCTGTCATAAAATAAAACATGCTAGAGTTGAAAACGCGTAACACATACAAGATTTACAACATTGTAAGAAATTAATTTAAGACACCTGTTGAGGATGGTCTTTCAGTTGAGAAAAGTAATTTATTTGTTGAGTGAAAATGTAAGGAACTTGTCCTCTTGGATGGTCTAAAAAGGGTTGTGCGAAATTCGGATCCTTTGAGTAATTTGAGGTTCCTGCATTACAATGTAGTAGATAAACTAGAAAGTTAAGATATATATATATATATATATATATATATATATATATATATATATATATATATATATATATATATATATATAAGAGAAAAGAAAAACAAACATTCAATGTGATGAGATCTAAAATTAAAGACAATACCCCCAAAAAAGTACTTTCTTGAGTTGCAGTTACATCACCGGCTTGCTCTTTCCAAGGACATGGATAGGTCTATACAAGGGTAAAGTTAGTACATCCTTATAACAATATTTTGATATAAGTATAACAAGACAAACATAAAAACATATACCGATTGGGTCTCAACCAGATCAACTTCCAATGCTCCTTCTTTCGATGAACACTGCACCAAAATAAAATTGCAATTAATGTTGAGAAACATAAAATTAATATGGTATTACCAAACATAAAAAGTAGTACAACTTTTTTACATACCTTATTATTTTTTTTTTTTTTTGTATTTATTTCTTTCTCCTTGGAATCTATCCTTTTTTTTCTTTTTCTTTGCTTTCTCAACTTCCTTTTCAACCGTAGATTGCATCATTTGATTTCATTTTAGCCAACTTTTTTGGATTGTTTGGGTCATTCTTAGGAAGATCTTCACTTTTAGATAACTTTTCCTTTAGTCATTATTTCAGCGTTCACCAAATTGCACTTGTCTTTAAACTCAAATGGTAAGTCTGCAACTTCAAAAAAAAATCTTTGCACATCTTATCGTACCGACGTCCTTCTTCAGATGAACTCCAATCACTATAACTTACTCTAACCTTGGTATGTCGTCTCTACACATTCTTCCTCCATCTTCGTAAAATGTATTTAGTTGGAATGGAGTAAGCGATTTCCTTGATAAGCACCGCAATAGCATGCCTACACAATATGCCTCGAAATTCAAACAAGTGACAATTGCACTTCACATCACATTCATCATCTCCCTCTTCTTTTATTAAACAAACCATGAACTCTATCTTCCTCAAGTTTTCACAAACTAATCTATCCTCTATTACATTATAATTTGTAATTGCTTCATAAGATTGTGAAGGGCCGATTTCACAATACATCTTCCCTATTAACTCGGCTTGAAATTCTTTGAACTTTGAGGTAGTATAAGCTTCTTAGGCTTGTTTTTCTATGAGATTATAAATTGTTACAATAGGAATACATGAGTGGAAAGAATTAGCATCTTCTTCCTTTTCTTTCCTTACTTTACTCCTCAAAGCATGCTCATATTTAACAACAAATTGTTTAAGGGTGGTTTTTGAGTTGATATACCCATCAAAAAAAGAATTCATGCTCTCACTCCGTTGTGTGGTAGGCATGCCTGCCCAAAAACAATCTTTCACAAAACAAGGGACCCATCGATGCCTCTCATCATATAACCCAATCAACCACTCATTATTCTCAAGCTTATATTTCTCTATCTTTTCCTTCCAACTTGCTTCAAACTCGATACAAGACAATGAATCATAAACAGTATTCTGAAGAGCATGTATAATAGCTTCATATTTATTGTACCCCACAAATTTTTCTGGGAGCTTTTTCATTATATGGCACAAGCACCATCTATGACGAACATTTGGAAACACATACTCAATTGCATTACACATAGCTTGATCTTTATAGGTGATTATGGCACTCGGAGCATGATTAGACATGGATGCAAGACATGATTTGAACAGCCATATAAAGGTTTTTGTATCTTTCTCGAAATTAAACCACATCCAAGTAAAGTTGACTGTCCATGATGATTTATGCCCACAAAAGGAGCAAATGGCATGTCATATATATTTGTCAGGTATGTCGTGTCAAAAGTCACAACATCACCGAACTCTTCATAGGCCGCCCTACTCCGTGCGTCTACCCAAAACACGTTCCTTAAACGATTTTCCTCATCTAAATCAATCATAAAAAGGAAATTAGAATATGTTGCTTGAACATTCATGAAGTAGTCTTGAAGAGCTTCTGGACCACCGCAACTAAGGTTCAATCGTCTTTCTTTTTCAATGAAGTTTCAAGCATCCTTCTCTAGAAATGTCAAATTTTCATGACCTATAGCCTCAACCACTAAAGCATTTATACTTTGATTCACTCTTATCCCAGCATTAGCATGAAGCAGAAGTTGTCTTTTCACATGTGGTTTTATTTTCCTATTCCTCCTATGCAAGTGTGTTTTCCTTGGACTTAGTGAATGGTTGTGCTCAAGTACAACTACAGCCAATTGCCAATTTCCATCTTCATAGAGCACTGCCTTGACCTTCACTTGAGATTTCGTTTTTGTAATCGGGCATGGCCTCAAAACATTATTTCATTTGCTCCTCGACGACATACCCCCATGGAAGCACACAACTGTGAAGTACCTAGTAATTTCATCATCTCCTCTTGCCGATTAACTTTTACTTACACTAAAACCTTGTTTCTTATCATAATCTTGGTAAAAGGCCACTATGCTTTTAATGCTATCAAAAGTCATCCCTACTTTAGGTTCTTCAATTTTCTCATTCAAGGCTATCAAATGTTCATTCTCATCTTCTTCTTGAGCATCTCTTTCATAAGCTTCTTGTCCATATGGTGGTTGGGTTGTAGAAAACAGAGCGATATTTATCAAAAGAATAAAACATAACTGATAATTGCAGTGGACTAGTATAGAAACTAAAAATACGAATAAGAATATAACAAAGGCATGCATATAAATAAGCAAACTTTACAGGACCCTAGGAGTTAGAAAACCACATTCCACTAGCAATAAGCCAATAAAAACACTAAGTGCTAGAAACAGGTAGCAAAGACAGAGCTGAAGTATTGGTACTACGAAATTGAAAATATTTATTTTATTTATATAATATAATATATAATTCATCACATAGACAAGAGTACATGATCCAGAGAACAATGCAACTATATACACAATATCAGTAAACAACCATTGGCATTTGGCACAACTATAGACTTTAGTTAATCATCAATGGATCTTCAACCCCATTCCATTTAGCTAGCAAAGAGTCTGAAGTAACTCTCATTGCAGTATTCATTGTCCCAGTTCCTCTAAAACTTGAGCAAATAAGTTCATGTAATCAAATTATACTTCAGGTAACTCTCAAGAACTTGAGCAAATAACAAACTTGTCAAGTTATAGCTAGAAGCTTATTTGTACCAAACACCAAAATATAAGATGAATCCAGAACTTTTTTAACAATAAAAAATTCTTAGAGCCTTAATTTAAAGGCATTCGGACAAGGCACACAGATTAACTATGTCTTTGAAAAACTCTAAATTAGGTCCTTGGATTGGACAAATAGAGAGCTTCTCTTTCATATTTCATTTTCACTTTTTGGGTTTATTATTAGTGACTTTCAGACTTTACCAAAATATATTTAATCGCAATGCACAAATTAGTGTCTTTGATGGGTTTAGTTGCCAGCGTTTTTGCGATCCCCATATAGGATGAGATTAATAATAGAACAAAAATTGAAATCAAAATTTTCATTCGCACATGGAGAGAGAAAGAGCGGGGGGGGGGGGAGACCTGAAGATTCATTAAATGGGATGTCGTTGATAATGGTAGTTTCCGGCATCAGAGAAGAAGAGAAGTTACCGTTCATCTCGTTGGGAAAGTTTGGGCGTAATTTTGGGGTAAATATCACCAGCGATGGAGATAAAGAACTTGAGAGAGAGAGAGAACTGGAGCAAGAGAGAAAGACTTGAAGATTAGATGATCCCAACCCGTTACTTGCATCGGAAGAGAAGAATCATTGTGTTTTCGCTGGGTTTTAGGGTTGTTAGGATAAAGAGTTTAATTACTTTATTTTCTTTATTTTCTTTTGATTAATTTTGATTGGTTTTAGTTAGGTTAATTTAACTAATGTTGAGGTAGTAAGGTAGTAAATAATAGGGACCCACTTATGACATATCAGCTGCCACATCATTTGCTACCCAATTTTGAGTGCTATTAGAGTGGCCCTAGCATTACTCTTCTTATATTTGGTTACCAATGAGGTCTAGCTCAATTGGTACTGCTCACTTTTCCTAATGGAGAGGTCGGGTGTTCAAGTCTAACTAGAGACACCCTAAACTTTACAATTCTCAATAGAGAGGTTGGGCGCTCAAGCCACTTCAGAGGCACTGTTGTTGTTCAAGCATTACCTAATAGTCTCATTTAGCTACCCACTTATCTTAACGCAGAGGTCGAGTGTTCAAGCCCTACCAAATAGTGCATCTGGTACTTAGCTATTTAAAGGCACCGTTATTATTCAAGCCTTACCTAAAAGCCCCATTTAGCTACTCACTTATCTTAACGGAGAGGTCGAGTGTTCAAGCCCTACTAGACGCATTGCGTCTGGTACTTAGATATTCAGAAGCACCGTTGTTGTTCATACCTTACCTAAAGCCCCATTTAGCTACTCACTTATCTTAACAGAGAGGTTGAATGTTCAACCCCTACCATACGTACCCTGGTACTTAACTACTCTCAACCAAGAGGTCGGGTAAGCCCTACTGTAGACACCCCAATTTCGTACCCCTAGTATATGACATGATATAAAATATCAAGACCTGTTAAAACATTAACAAATGTCAAGTTACAGGGTCAAAAATGCAAAAGGACAAAGCAAGATGCGCAAAAGGACGAATTACATGGACCAGAGTGCTAAAAAATGGCTAAGTTTGAAAATGGGCATGGCTCCCATAATAATTGGGCATGGCGCCCAATTTAGGGGGGAGTGGCGCCCAAATTCCTCCTCTGCCACTGTTCATCAAGTTTGTTGCCGCAATTCACAACTCTCACATCACAGCGTACACTCGTTTGATGCATGAAGAAGGAAATGGGCGTGGCTACTAAAAGAATTGGGCATGGCGCCCAAATGTGATGAGGATGGCGCCCAAAATGCTTTCTTCGTACACTATTTATCAAACATTTTCCGTAATTCACAATTTCGACAGCGCAGTGTACCACCATTTGATGCACGATGAAGGAATTTTAATTCCTGCCGTGTCCCTGATTCAGCCTATAAATAGAGGCTTCAGTCGATCATTTTCAGCACTCCTTCTGCGTAAAGCTTCTCGCGTTAACGTTACGTTGGAGAATTAGAGAGTGGTGTGAGATAGTGAGAGATCACCTCAAAAGCCCCGAAACTCTGCCAAACTTCCTCCAAACACAAAACCAACCGATAGAAGTGTACCTTAGCCCCCCAGCTAGGTATCCACCCTTTTTTCCCAGTCCAAAAATCGTGGAAAGAGCAGTTGCTCTGCCCGATTTAAAAGGCCAAATCGCCAGAAATAAGCCGTTATTACGCCGATTTCACCTACCTCAAGCCAACAAACAACCAAAACAAACAGTTAGCCCGCCCGATCCGAGGCGAAAAGCAACTTTCAGAGCAGTCACACTGCCCAAATTCACACAACACACAACACATAACACACAACTTCAACAAAAAAAAAAAGACTCTCTCTCCCTGAGGGACAGAGCGAGCACACCCTAGGCTGTCTGTAAGTTTTTACTTTTAAAAGTCTTACATTTGTTTGTAAAAATATTATTTCCAGTCCGGCCCAATGTAGCCCTATAAGCAGTTGTGCTGCCCGGATTTAATTAGGAAATAGTACTAAATGTAGCCGTTATTATGACAAAAATGTTTTTAGATAGGTTTGTAATTATTTGCTTTATTTATTCATTAAAGTCTTTATTTGTGATAGTATTATTTCCAATCCGGTCCAATGTAAATATATAAGCAGTTATGCTGCCCAGATTTAGTTAGGAAATAATACTAAATGTAGCCGTTACTATGACCAAATATTTTCAAGTATATTTGTGATTGTTTGTAAAAGAGACTGTTGCAAGTCCGTAAATAATATAGATGTAATGAATGTATTTGTAGGAAGTTAATGCTTTATTTATCTGTTTAATAAATATAACAAAAAGCATACTTCAGCCAAAAACCGTTTTGAGACCGAAAGGGCGAGTTGGGTGCCTAGCACCTTCCCAACTCGTAACTTAGCCTCCGAACCCGTTTTCTTCATCTCTGGTTTTCTTTTTCTGGTTTTGCTTTATTTTTGCCTTAAAATAAAGATGGCGACTCTAAAAACATTTTGGATCCAGTGGGGCCTCGCAACATCTTTCTTTGCACTTTCACGTTCTCCCCTAAAAAAGGGAGGATGGGAATGGAAAGGTGATGTATTCCTATGTCCTGGTATCCCCTAAACAAGGGATAACTTGACGTAGAAAACCCAAAGCACTCATAGTGATCCGAAATAGGCCATAAGGCTATTTTCATAAAATCCATAGTGGGGGCGCTGCAACATCTTTCTTTGCACTTTCACGTTCTCCCCTAAACAAGGGAGGATGAGAATGGAAAGGTGATGTTTTCCTATATCCTGGTATCCCCTAAAAAAGGGATAACTTGACATAGAAAATCCAAAGCTCCCATATTGGATCAAAATCCACTAAAGGCAACCGAGGCGCATTCCAACGCGCTGTTCTGATAGCACTCCTCCCGCACTTTTGATTTTGTCCTCCCCTAAACAAGGGAGGCTGGAATGGGAGCAGTGGATGTCACCGCATCTGCACGGACGCGCACCACTATCCAAGGGCACGCGGGGCGTGGGAGAAAATTTCCCGGGAACCCACACCTACTAGCCGCACCTTGGTACTTAACTACTCTCAAACCGAGAGGTTGGATGTTCAAAGTCTCACTTATCTTAACAAAGAGATCGAGTGTTCAAGCCCTACTAAAGGCACCCTAGTACTTAACTAATCTCAATCAAACTCTCACCAGATTTACCATTTGTTTGAGCCACGCCAAAAGACATTATATATATATATATATATATAATTGTAGCCTTTGAAGATATTAAAACAATAAAAAAATGAGGGTTGGGGTTCGGTCTATATCTCCTCCAACCTTTAGAAAAAATAATACTCCTTGACATGGGTTTGAAAATAAAAAGAAACTAGATAAGTTTGATTGAAGGAGAAAGAAGGAAAAGAAGAAAAGGTAAAAAAGAAATAGCAAAACAATATAATAGTTTCACGAAGAATTACAAAAATATAAAACAAATACTAAGAGGCAAAAACTTAGGTAAAATTGTCTAACAAATATTTTTTATAAGACGAAACCCACTGTGTGTTGGTTGGTTAAGCTGTGAGATGGTGGATCTCTGTTTTATGAATAAATCTGTAAGACAGTTTTACAAAAGACCTACCCAAATTAAAATTATGTAAGTTTTCTCTAGCGGGTCTCCAATGCCAATTAAAGAAAACAAAACATAAACCGAAACATACTAATATACCCCTGAAATACTCAAAGGATCTAGGATTCATATGAAAACAAACTCTCGTTGATTCAGTCACCAATGATGTATTCAATGATTTATATATATGTATATATATATATATCATCTAATGAATCATCGAGTCCGAAACAACAGCGGAATAAACAAAACAAAACAAATAAAGACCGAAGCAAGCATATCAACACATAGGAGTAAATTATGTCTACAAGTAAAACACTTGTAGACGATGCCTCAGGACAAAATTTCCACTAAATTAAAAGATTGCAATTGCTTACAATATGAAAACAAAATTTTAACAGCGAAACTCAGTACGAAAAACTCCTATGAGTGAATATGAATCTATTCCAATTTAAACACTCTCGATATATGAAGATATGAAATCAGAACAAGGAGTGCAAATGAAATCAATGAACAACATGTCCAATGAGGCATGCAATGATGTATATCATCTGCTAGCACATTGACGTCCTGGCAACACTTTGTGCACAACTCTTTCTGAAAATTTTCTTAGCTTCGGCAATTGATATCCAGGGTTGTCCACTTCTTATATAGAGCTCGTAGGAAACCTGTCTTTCAAGTAAAACCACTCAACAAGACAATGTTAGGATTAGGAAAGAGTTATTAAAGAAATAAATATCTAATTCCTACAAGTTAGGTATTGTAATATTAGAGTTCTTAACGAAGGAAATGATCAAGCTTCCTAACTATTACTTAGAAAGACAATGACAACACATGTCCTAAAAACTAGGACATGGTAAGGGAATGAAAATACTCGTAGGATATTTTCACTACAACTATCCCTCTAATGGCATGCACGTGTTTAGTTCTTGTATTATGTGAGATAAATTTTACCATGGATAGTGACTTTTGAACAAGTTTTGATTGGGAGGGAAAATAGGGATTTAGTGGATACGTTAAAGGGTTTAATTATATTTTGGTCGAACAAGAAAAAAGATAAGGGTTTAATTAGACCTGAAAACATATAAGTTGACCCACTTTTTCACAGTTTTCGTTAATGTTGAAAATACATCCATCCTAATAGACAAAAATACCCTTTATCTCTATAAGTAGGCCCCATTTCTTTTTCATAAAACTCAAATCCTCTAACTATACCCCCTATCCCTCCAACAAATATACCCCTTTCTTCCCAACTCATTCACATGCATTGTGTCTTCTTTTTCCCTTCTCAAAAAGCTTTTTCCTTTCCTAAAAACTTTTCAATATTGGTGTAAAAAATCAAGAATGGAGCCAAAAGAAACCAATGTGACTGAAGTGGTAAACATTTTAACGTTTTTTTATGCTTAAAATTGTATAAACCATAATTTCTTTCGAAAAAAATTACCTCGTTGTGAAATGTTCGGCCATCATCAAAAGAACATTGCTCAAATGTTGAGTTAAAGCCAACCGAAAATTTGAGAATGTTCGGTCAGTACTAGCCAAACATTTGAGCAATGTTCGGTCAGTACAGGCCAAATAGTTTAGCAATGTTCAGTCAGTGCTAGCCGGACATGTGATCAAAAACAAAGTTCCTTCATCCCTGGTCGAACAATTTTAAAAAGTGTCGTCAACATGGGTTATTGATGTGTTATTGTTTTTGTTAATAGAGTTCAACACATTGTCTACAGTTCCTAGTGTTGGTCCTCTTGATAATGAAATTGCTCATATTCAAAATAATGAGATCGTTTCTGTTGAACATAATCAGATCTTTCCTACTCAAAATATTACAGTCGATTACACTGATATGTTTATGATGCATAAATACTTTTTCATCTCACGAACAGTTGATTAATTGGGTGCGTGTTAGGAGGAATGAGCATGGCATAGTAATAATAGTTAAGAGGTCACACAGTGGTTCGGGTAAGAAAAAACATAGGTTATAATAGAATAGAGTGGTTGTAATTTTAATTTGTATGTCGATTTTAAAGTAATGTTTTTATATTTCTTGATTTGTTTCATTCTTTTAAATTTGTTGCAGTTGATATATTACATACATATTAAAAAAAAGAGATCTTGCATAATGTTCCATCGGGTTTGATGAATCAATTTACAAATGTTCCACTGGGATTTAGTGATGCCATTCGAATGGTGACTTAGTTATGGGATGAAGCCAGCCAGCTGAAAGAATCATACAAGGAATTACATGAGAAGATTAACGAATTGAAGGTAGCCCTCTTTTGTTTTATGCCCTTTTTTTCTCTCAGATGTTTGGGAAGCACGTAATCTTATTGTAATACCCCAAATTTCTATATTAAAATAAAATAATTTTATTTATTATTACCATATATTAATAATTTTTGTGGGCTTAACTATAATTTTGGGTTTAGGCCTAATACACTTGAGTTTATTTTTAGTGGGCTTGGTGTACATTACTTAGAATATTTTGAGGTTGGGCTTGGCCCATCAAATTTAGGTATCTTTAACTAATAATAATAACTATTATTATAACATAATAATAATAATAATAATAATAATAATAATAAAATAGATATTAATTATATAAATCAATATTGTAAATTGGGCCTATATTTTTTCTTTGGTTGTGCAATGGATTCTAAGTTGGATTTATTTTTAGAGCATGGCCCATTAGCAATATTAGTTAAGTGAACTATTGTTTAAAAAAAAAATTTTTAAAAAGAAAAAGGAAAGGAAGAGGTACAGACGAAGGCAATCACTAGAAGAAGAAACAGAGAGTCATCTTTGTGTTAAGGCCATGAATCGGCAACCCATAAACCGACAACCCATAGACAACCTTTTCCCCTGAAATGAAAAGAAATTTTTTTTGTCCCAAGAAAAGCATTTAGAGAGAGAGAGAGAGAAGAGAGCAAGGAGGAAGCCATTGTTGGGGTCTCCGAAGTGAAGGAAGGAAGAGGATAGGTGGCGCATCGAAACATCGTCGGATGATATCGCAAATCGTAATTAGAGGTATTGCTCTTTCCATTTCTAAATTGCAAATAGTATGATTCTTTTGTTAAATTGGACAAGATGAAATATGATTCCATATTCCAAGAATAAGGTGGGTTTGGGGATGAAAATTGGAATTGGTTTTGGGTTTGAGGTTAAATTTCGTGACTCAAATTGTTGGGGTAAGAATTAATTATCAATGGGAATTGGGTTCTATGGCCAGTGTGTGCATAAATGGCTGGTGGCTAAGAAATTGTGAGCACTGGTCTCATGATGAACAAGACAGTGGGTTACAAAAAAAGGGGGGGGGGAAAGTATGTTTTAGAAAGAGGGAAAATGGAAAGAAAGATGGGAAACCATTATATATGTATAATATTTTCTCTCTACATATAAAAGTCAACGTTGTTTCTTGCAAATTAATAGATTGACAAAAATAATCATTCACCAAATAAACCACCCACCATTTAATCAAGGACAAAACAAGTAAATTTACCATGTCAAAACATAATGTTGGGACAAAAATAGCCTCAAATATAATAAATCACCCCCCCCCCCCATTAATTAAGGTCATACAAGTAAATTTGTCATAGACTAATTAATTCCATTAATAATCAAATAATAATTTGATCCCTTAAATTGTACATATTTTAAAATTAGGTCCTACAATTTTAAATTTTATTTATTTCATCTTGTATTTTTATTTTCTTATCATTTTCCCCCTCCTACCATTATCGTTGCAAATGTCGTCCAATATTTTATAAAATGACAAAAATACCCTTACTTAGTCGAGAGACTAAAACTTTATTTGAAACTGAAAAATAATATGATTTTACTTTCATAAATATGTTCGGTAAAGATATTATAGAAGTAAATGAAAAAATGTTACTATAATAATAGATTTGTTAGTGTGTATCAAGATATTAAGCAAATATGTAGCGTATTTAGTTATTACGTATGAATAAGCTAAGAGAAATGAGTTAAGAAAATGTGTCATAATATTAATAAGATGAAGAAAATGAAGAGCCAATTGATGAATTTGTGCGTTTTATTACAAAAGAAAGAAAAAATCTATATATTTTTTTATTTCAATTTTCAGACTACTACAAGCAACATTTAAAACCATCATGTAGGTCCTAACTTATAGATATTAAAAACAAAACCACCGTTAGTAATCACAAATAACTGAGTTCAAAATATTTTACTCATTCTCATAACTGGGTTCCAAACATCTAACCTCTTTTGGTCTTAACTTGCTTGCTCCTCTTCATATAACTCGAGGTAGTTACATGTGAGAATCTCTCAATTCCCCTCTCCTGGCTATCAACTTTATTTTCTTCTACCGCAACTCTCCTTTAATCGAAAAAGATTGTCACCAATCGACATCATTTCAAGTAGTTTCATCCTAAATTAGATTCTATTATTGCTTAGTAATTTGACACCGAAAGTGGATAGGAACTAATAAATAAGAGACGTTCGAAGAAAGAAGTCCGACTAATCAGAAGCTAAAGAGATTTTATGTCTCCATTTGAGCAAGGCGAGGTGAATGTGTTTCTTGGTGATGGCGGTGTTGACGATTGCAAAGATGGTGGTGTTAGGGGCGGTGGTGGCAGTGATTGTAGGGATGACAGTGGTGGATTAGATGAAATACAACGTTGTGAGATTTCCAAATCATCAAATTTTCAAATATCCATATGGGTTTCAGATTCAATTTGAAATTTTTAAAATTAAAAAAAAAATGAATTTGGGTTTGTCAAAAGTGAAATTTATGGTTTTGATGGTGGTGTTTCTGTAATTGATGAGTTTTTTAATTGGGTTACTTCGAATGAAGGAGTAATGAATTAGAAAAGGAAATGAAATGAAATCAAATTTGAGTGATGGTGGTGGCGAGTCTATGAATGATGGGGTTAACGAAAGAAAGTGAAGGATAAAAAATAAAATTTAAATTTCATTTTTTGGAGTAATGCATTTTTTTAACTTTAACTTTAAATATGAAACAAAGTATAACTAATTTTGGATTATTGAAATAACTATTTATCTTTTAATTTAAAAAATGTTTTAAATACCAAATGGCAAACTAAATGATGAAATTATAACAAATCCCACTTTGCACCACAAGCAAAATGACCAAAATAATTCTCATGTACATGATTTTCCATTACTATTTTTAACGCCCATAGACGGGAGAGGACAAAGTGGGACAAATAGAAAAATTGTGTATAAAAGTGTGACATCATATGTTCGGTAAGACATTATTAGATGTATATAAAAAATTGTAACTATAATAATACATTTGTTGGTGAGTATCGAGATATTAAGCAAATCTGTAGCGTGCTTAGTAATTACGTGTGAATAACTTAAGAGAAATGCGTTAAAGAAAGGTGCTATAATGTCAAGAAGATAAAGAAACATAGAGAACTTAGTTAACGAATATGTGTGTTTTGTTGAAGAAGAAATTAAGCTATAATATATAGTTTAGTCTTTTGAAAAAAGTAATTCGACTTAATGGAAGCTAAAGATATGTTATTTTTCTATTTTAGCAAGGGAATGTGGACGCGTTTCTTGGTGGTGGTGATAGCTGTGGCGGCGATTGTAGGGATGGTGGTGGTGGTGGTGGTTAGGGGTGGTGGTGGGGGGGATTATAAGCATGACAGTGGTGGTTTAGGTGGAATATGACCTTAAACAAAGGAGTAAGAAATCAGACAAAGAATTAAGATAAAATTTTAAAAAAAAATTGATTTGGGGCTAATGGTATTATTTGAGGTGGAAATGGTGGTAATGTTGATGGGTCTATGAATGATGGAGTTGATGAAAAAAAAGTGAAAGATAACAAAATAAATTAAATAAAATCTAAATTTAATAATGAGACAAATTATAATAACAACATTGCTAGCCTTAGAACTAATTTATAACTTTCCTTACTACTAAGCCTTCAGGGGAAAAATGTCTTTGCCCAAAACAACTTTGTGCTTATTCAAATCTTAGTTCTAAGGAAAATAATATAATTAGTTGTAAGGATATCATTTTCCTTATCATTTATCTTCATTCAAGCCCGTCTCTCTTTCTGATGAATTTGTCGATAAGGGTTATGGGTTTTCTATTAATCGCATGTTTTTATAAGGGTTTTTAGTAAGTATAGTATATAGCCTCTTATTTCTACTTTAGGCACAACTTTTGCAGGGGAAAGAATGAGGAAGATCAGAGATGAATTTTGGCTAGAATCGAAGGATCGAGGACGGCGCCAAAGCTGTGATAGGCGTGACCGAAGTGGGAAGGTTATCGGCTGGAGATGGTAGTTATTATGGTGGAGCCAGAGATGGGAACTTGCATCGGGAGAAGAGGGAAGGAGAGGGTGTGAGATTAGAGTTTTCACTTTTAATACATTTACCCCTGAACCAGATAAGGAAAATGTCAGTTTTGCCCCGCATATGGAAGTCCACGTGCTATTTAATGTGAATATTATAATCTCCATCACGGATAGGGTGGAAAATAGAAAAGAAAAATGTTGTAAGACCCCGATTCCTTAGGTTTAACTTGGAATGGTTTTGGATTGAATTTGGTGTAGAATTGCACACGTTTGAGATCGGTTTTCAGTTTGGGCCCCATATTCACGCATATTAGATACAACCTATAGTTTAACAACCACAATTTTGTGTAGACGACTCGGAATCAAGATCCGTTTGGTGCGTTAGAAGCTAGACTTCGAGATATTTCTAACAATACCTTATTTGTAATTTTCGAACTTATAGATCACCCTAGGATCGTCTTTGAAATTGACTGAAATTATTGGATAGCATTTGGGCTTTGGTCACTTTTGGCCCATTAGGCTCTGAGCCCATTTACCTCCCTTACTTGATATTCAGCCGTAATCAACCATTTATGAGTTGAAGTTTTGACTTCCAAACCTGATTTGTTATCAAATATTTATCCGTTTTTAATTTCGACTCCGCAGGGGTGTTGTACGAGTTGGAGGCTTACTTTGTACCCGAAAATTATGGAGTAGTGTAACCGACTCTGTGAGGTTCCCGGGACGTGCCCCCACGCCCCGTACGCCCTTGGATAGGGGTGCGCATACGTGCGGATGGGGTGACACCACTGCTCTTGTTCCACCCTCCCTTGTTTAGGGGAAGACGATATCAAAAGTGCGAGAGGAGTGCTGTCTATATTAGCACGTTGGAATGTGCCTCGGTTGCATTTAGTGGATTTTGTATCCAATATGGGAACTTATGGTTTCCCGCATCAAGTTATCCCTTTTTTAGAGGATACCAGGATATGGGAATGCATTACCCTTTCTTTCCCATTTTCCCTTTTTTAGAGGAAAACGGAAAAGTGCAAAAAAGGATATTGCGACGCCCCCACTATGGATTTTATTAAAAATAACCTTATGACCCATTCAGATTACTATGGGAGCTTTGGGTTTCCCGCATCAAGTTATCCCTTTTTTAGGGGATACCAGGATATGAGAATACATCACCCTTCCATTCTCATTCTCCTTTTTTTAGGGGAGAACAGAAAAGTGCAAAGAAGGAATGTTGCGAGGCCCCACTGAATCTGAATGTTTTAGAGTCGCCATCTTTATTTTAAGGCAAATAAAGCAAAACCAAAGAAAAGAAAAATAAACCAAAGAAAAAGAAAACGGGTTCGGAGACTAAGTTACGAGTTGGGAAGGTGCTAGGCACCCAACTCGTCCTTTCGGTCTCAAAAATTGTTTTTGGCTGAAGTATGCTTATTGTTATATTTACTTAGCAAATAAATAAAGTATTAAAAGACAGGAAATTAAAACAAATACATCCATGGCTACATTATTTACGGACTCGCAGCCATTTCCTTACAATAATTACAGACATATTTAAGAATATTTGGTCATTATAACGGTTCTTTTACATAATATTTGCTATTCTAATCCGGGCAGCACAACGACTTATATTGGCTACATTGTGCCGGATTTAAATAACAACTTTAAAAATAATAAAAAGACGGAAAAGTAAATAAATAAAATAAACAACGCCCTTAAAGGCTTTACCTTTTAGAGCGGTGGTGTGCTCGCTACGTCGCCGGGGATATGGAGTCTTTTTTGTTGTTTGTTGTGTGGTTGTTGTTTTGATTTGGGTAGAGTGACTGCTTATTTTTGAGACTTTGGGCTTGTCAACTCGGGCAGAGTGACAGCTTATTTGGGTAGGTTTTGGCCTTTTTGGTTGGGCTGAACCACGGCTTAGTTTTTTGATTTTTCAGCTCGTTACTCGGGTAGAGTAACGACTTACTTTGGGATTTTTGGGCCGGGGAACTGAGGTGGATACCTAACAACTAGGCTAGGGATCGCTTAACACTTATGGGTGTTTATTTTGGCGGAGTTTGGACGGGGTTTGGAGACTTTAGGGTCTTCAACTCACCTATCTCGCATCTCTCGTACTAATATTATCGACAGAGTAACGGAGAGAGTTTCGTTGCGATTCTTGATCGCGGAACTAAGCAACTGAAATGAGGAGCCGGGGCCTCCTATTTATAGTTGAGACGCAGGGATCCATCGGGCATTTCTGAGTTTGTTCATCCTGCATCAGCCAGTTGTACCGCGAGCTTCAAGCCTTGTACAATTTCATCTTTGAGAGAGGCTACAGTAAAGTCTCTGGTGCGGCCAAGGAAACCCTTGGTGTGGCACCAACAGCCTCATGTGGTGGCACCAAGGGCCTTGGTGCGACACCAATGGGACTATTCAAGTTTGATTTTTCGCACTTTCACCCCCTGCAGTTCACTGTTTCGCGCATCCTGCTTTGCCTTTCGCATTTTTAACTCCTGTAACTTGACATTTGTTAAGTTTTGACAGTTCTTGATATTTGATGTCAGTCACATACCAGGGGTACGAAATTTGGGTGTCTATAAAGCTCCTCAACGATGGAGTCTACGGGTAACCCAAGGCTTACTGAGTAGACAAACATCGTTGATAAACAATAGACTCTCCAATTTCGTTCATTTAAATACGGGAGAATGCAATTGGTAGCAGTTATAATGCACAATTTATCATGCTATCCAAACTCCATAACCTAGACATTTTTAGTCGGTTATAAAAGGTTATCGTAGTTTTTAAACAGATATGAATTTAAAGTGTTTTGATGGTCGGACCTACTAATGTAGGCTGCCTACGTATTCCCCATTAAAGGAAATCAGACCAAACATAGTTCATGTGACAGCCCGACCCGAACCCCAATGCGGAATCCCAAGGTCGTGCCGCCAAGACAAGCTAAAAGACGAACAAGCACCCGTTAAGCGTAGTAGTGCAAGTCCAGAGTTGAACCAACAAACGCTAAACAAGAATGAAAAGCCATAACGGCAAAACCGAATAACCAAAAACTAAAATCTGCGGAAGCAAATCATAAATGGGACCAAAACCTATAGTTTTAACTAAGGAATACAAGGCTGAGAGACGACTATCTCTCGACAAATCTACGACTCGCGTGACGCAACATTGCGCACGTACAACAACAATCGGCAACCTAGGGCCGGCGGAGCAACAAGAACCAACCTGATAAACAACAACTCAACGGCTAAAACATGCCGGAGGAACAATTCAACTAAAAGAACAAGATATTCAAATCCTAACAATTAAACCCAAGTCTCACGACTATTGTCGTCGGAGATGACAATACCAACAATAATAGGATGAATGAGCTAGAGCATACTCGAAATAATAAGGGAATAACTTCTAAAAGATACAACAGCTCGACCAAGCAAGTCGGCTCCCATAATAATACAATAACAGAATGCTAACATAAACTACCCAAGTAAAGTCTACGTAACTTTACATTCGCGTCTCACAAATACATAATAACAGTAATGATAATAAACCCAAGCTTAAAGCCCGGAAGACCACCTTCTAGGAATCACTATCCGAAGCCGCCACGCGTACTAACGGGATCACTGCAAAAACTAAGGAAAACAAACACACGAAATGAGTCATAATGACCCAGTAAGTTACTAAATGCAAATGTATGGCATAGCATATCGTGGCATGGCATAATGCACCAACATATACAAAATCATGGTATCTTTATAGTCTACCCATAATAAACTTGTATCATGTCATCATGTAACATAAACTTCATAAACCATATAGTACTTTTTCTTTCATATAAGTGCTTATACATAAGCACGTAAAATCAGGACCTGGGACAAGCCCTTCAATATTCAAACCAAGACCTGGGCCTAGCCCTTCAAATGATCATAAACTGGGTTTCATTCCTCAAATGATCATAACTCACCAGTTTTCTTTAATGAGTTCCGCGTTACATTCATCCGACTCCGGGGATGAGAAATGGGAGCTCGATATCAGGCTAGGAGCCGCTAATACGAGACCACATCCCACTACCGGCCAAATAGTGAGGAGAAAGGGTACCAATGCGGCGATTCATAGCGAATGTTTCCAAAGGCCATGAATCGTCCCATTGCCGACAAAACGACCAAGACGCCAGCTGGACTTAAATCAAGATGCTCAAGTAGATTATTTACTTGTATAAACCAATAAGAACCAAGTTCATCACAAAAGAACTTATTAATTCAAGTAGGTCATAATGCTCTTCAAAACCCAATAAACAATGCACATAATTGTACACACTTAACATATCCAACTAACTTGTAAGTTTAGTTCAAAAACCACATATTGAGGTATTCACAATCCTCAAGTCATCACCAATTCAAGAATAGCATATTAGCTCAACAAATCACAATATGAGGTCTACTATAGTCCTTTACTCAAGATTAAATCAAAGACTACTACTTAGTCTAAGAACCACCACAATCAAGGCTTAGCATTAAGCTTCACTTAAAGGCACACCGGACTTAGCCAAAGTCCCGTTCGTCATTAATAGTCGACATCCTCAAAACCCATCTCATGAATGACCAGACTACCTTGTAGTCTAAATCCGCAGGTATTTTCATATCCTCGCAACTAAATTCCTTATAGTGGACTCATCCAATAATCAATATTAAATGGTACTCGAGACCAAGGGTTGGTCTCTAATACACCGTGCTTTACAAGCACGTTCTAAACAAATTCCCAATAGGTCTCTATAACATGAGTATCCCAATTGGACACAACGAGATACTCGGGTGCGTACAACATAAGCGAACGCGACTCGAACATCGTAGGGTCTCAACCCAAAGCTTGTTATCACATTATTGGCCTCATAATGACTCCGTTGAGTCTTAATTCTACCTTTCATTCTTTATGTGTTTCGTAAATCCCAAATTAACATTTCATTCAATTATATATATCAACCACTAAAATTCATTCGGCTTGATTCCCAAGCCCCAAAATTCATAAAACCCTAACAAAGGAATAACCCATTTCTCCCAACACACAACATCGTTCAAATCATCCTACACACGAATACCCACTCCAAATAACACAATTCTTCCAATAATTCGAGCTTGATTAACAAACCCTAAAATTCATAAAACCCAACATAACCCTATACCCATTTTAGGAATTTCATACTTTCAATTAGATGGTCATACTCATACAACCTAGTGAGATCACACATTCAAAGCCCCAAACTTTAGGCATACTTTCATAATAAACCAAATGGAATGTAAACATGATTTCTAGCATGTTCATAAACCTAGAAACACAAGATGAAGAGTAACATTATACTTCAACAATCATATAGGTCATCCTACATATGCTTTTGACAAGTCACATGCTCAAATCACAAGTTAAAATCACCCAAGACAAGTATGTGTACCCATTGACCTCAAATAGCATAGAGTTTGTTTTCCTTAGGATCAATGGGTACAAAATCAAAAGAAGAAGAAGTAACTTACTTGTTCTACACCAAAGAAAGCAAGGGAAGAAATCAATCGGTTGAAAACGATCCTCTCGTCGAGCTCTACACTTCTTGTGGAGGAGGCTTGAGCAAATGAGGGATGGATCATGGAGGATGAAGATGAGAGCTTCAAGAACTCAAGGAGGAACCATGGAGGAGGCTTATCCCGTTTTTGGAGAGGAGAGGTGAGAAATGAGGTCACAACATCAGATTTGTGGCTTAAATATGGTCAACAAGTGAGTGGGACAAGTGTCACCACAATGTGGTGTCTTAAAATCTGATTTGGGCTTAATTAATCCACTCAATCACTCACTAATGCACTCTTAATCAACCCTTAAAACAAGTTAGACATGTTAGGACACAAGTGAGAAGGGTTAGGGAGGTTTAAGATAGGTTTAGATAGGGGTTATGGTGTACAAGTCGTCCAATACCAAAACAGGGCAAAAATCCATGTAAAACTGGGGTTGAGGCGGGCGCCTCACCCCCTCCCATGCGGCCGCCTGGCTTGGTCCCTGCACAAGGTTGCTCTCAGTACTTGAGGCGGGCGCCTCACTCCATGCGAGGCGGGCGCCTCGGCTCCTGAACCTCCAAAACTTGGTCTAAACTTGATCTAAATGATCCCAAACTTATGGGCAACCATTCTAAGGTCTAACCCAACTCAAAACATGTCTAAATCACACCGAACAACAAAACAACTCGGGCAGGAAGGGGTGCAACTGCAAACGAGAACTTCGAAGCCGAAATCAAGCGGCAATGAGAAAGGAGACTTTTAAGGCAAGTCTAAGGGCTAATGAAGAAGCTTAAATACTTCTAGGAAGTTGGATAACAACTAGGGAAATAAGAATCCCAAAGGAGAGGTGCGACTCGATTCCCAACTGCAGCGATAGAGGCGAGGCTTATCTCCAAAGCTTCCAAAATCATCGATAGGCTTAAGGAACACCTCAACTTGAAGTCTAACACA
>JABEVN020000933.1:0-27302 GCA_013146195.2 Codonopsis lanceolata | reverse complement strand
AACTCGAAACAACTCGGGAGGCGGCAGGAAGGGGTGCGACAACGTTACCCGAGGAACTGACGAATGAACTTCGAAATCAAGCGAGCAATGAAAGGAGACTTTTAAGGCAAGTCTAAGGGCTAATGAAGAAGCTTAAACACTTCTAGGAAGTTGAATAACAACTTAGGAAATAAGAATTCCCCAGCGATGAATGACAACTATCTCCAAAACTTCCAAATCTTCGATAGACTTAAGGAACACCTCCAACTTGAAGTCTAACACATCTAAACATGTTAACAAACCATCTTAAAGAGGTCTAGGACCCAAAGCAGAGTCACGATCACAAAAGCGGAAGTAAACCCTCAATCGCGTCGCATTCAGGCTATCGTCGGGTCACGACTTGTGACTTTAGCAAGTCAACAACTATGGAGTCTCTAAATAAGGTTTTGGTCTTAATGGTCTCTCAAACATATCTAGACCTCTCCAACCCAAACATACCGTAAACAAAGGAAGAAGTGCAATATAGCATGGCAGGAACAGGAGGTGGAGGCGTCTCCACACCCCTTCATCTCTCTCTCTCTCTCTCTCTCTCTATCTCTCTTCACTCATTTTTATTATCTACAACATGTCGCATGCATTGAGATAATTAGAGATTTTTTTGAGATAAAAAAGGACAACTTAGGAGATCATACTTCCTTGCCAATGAGCTAGGTTGGATTTGATTACGGTGGCTAATAAGTCTTTAGAATTTAAAATAAAATTTTCGGAATGGAAAAATAAAATAGTTTGTGGTCTGCTGATTCGAGCCTGTGTCTCCCCACGTGAATTCTCATCACTAAACTACAGCCACCTCATGATTCTAGGTATTTACTAACATTTTATTGCAATAGAACAAGATTTGCAAACTACTACTATATAATCTCAAATATGAATTATCTCATATACGATATTTAAAATTATTTACGAACCAAATGTGTGTGTGTGTGTGTGTGTGTATATATCCAAGAAAATTCACCACCCCTTCCTCTCTCTCTCCCTCTCTATCTCTTTCATCTTTGTTTTCCACAACATGTCACATGCATGGAGATAATTAGAGATTTTTCTTAGAAAAAAACGCCAGGACAAAATAGGAGATAATACTTCAATTCCTTGCCAACGAGCTAGGTTGGGTTTGATTACGATGCCTAATTAAAATTTAGCAAGATGATTTGGCATGAACATTAAGAGTCTTTAAAGAATTTGTTGACGGATCTTAATCGTAAGATGAAGCTCCACTCTCCACCTTCGGCCCACCATTACACATGGGTTGAGTGCGGGATATGTCTCGACGAAAATTAATACCCGTATCTCGGTCTTCGTAAGTTTTTGGGAGCTTGAACGAGTTTGGGTCTAGTTCATATGGATTTTAAATAGTTTTGCACGGCACCTCACTTTAATGTTAACTCGGAGCTGACCCTTGGCGACAGGAAAGCAAGTTCCATAATGAATAGACAACATATATGTGTTCTCATTACTAGGATATATATATACTGGAAGAAATTTCCAAAACTTAAATAGTTTTTAGCCAATTCAAGATTAGTATTTGAGCAAAGTTGGGCATTAGGTGGCTCGACCATTCGAACTTAATCATCCATAGCACTTATTCAAAAACTAACAAAAACAAAAGTAAATCCCGATTATTGTTGTAAATTGGTTATTGTAACAATGGTGTTGACCAATGATTGACCAAGTTTCCAATTGGGTTTCATATACTAAAAATGAAACTATGTTGCAAATATGAAATTTATGTTTCGAAGTAGATTAAGTTGATATATTTATTATCTCAAAACCTATAACGTGTGAATGAGATATTAATGCTCAAAGTAGATAACTTAACTTTGTAAATTGAAGAGTAAAGTAGGTATGAAAAGTCATATCTCACAAAGGAAAAATAAAGAGTTTTAAGGAACTTTAATAATAGGCCCACCTTAGGAAGGAGTATCAATTGTTCCCAAAGGTTCAACCAAGTAGTGTGTGTGTGTGTGCATATATCGTTGTGGGACTCGAGCACTAGTCTCAACAAAGAACGACATAGAATACTCACCACTAAACTACAACCTCCTCTTGAAGCTATATATTTACAAACAATTTATTACAATAGTCTTGTATTTTTCAAATTATAGCTATATATTCTCAAAATTGAAATATCCCATAAATACCATATTTTGCAAATTACTTACAAACTAGGCGTAGTTTGTGTGTATGTAGATGTGTGTGTCTAGTTGTGTGTATATATATCCACAAAATATCTACACCCTTCATCTCTCTCTCTCTCTCTCTCTCTCTCTCTTATCTTTATTATCTACAACATGTCGCATGCATTGAGATAATTAGAGATTCTTTGAGAAAAAAAGGACAACTTAGGAGATCTTAGTTCCTTGCCAATGAGCTAGGTTGGATTTGATTACGGTGGCTAATAAGTCTTTAGAATTTAAAATAAAATTTTTCGGAATGGAAAAATAAAATAGTTTGTGGCTTTGGGATTCGAGCCCGGTATCCACGGACCACAACGTGGAATTCTCACCACTAAACTACAGCCACCTCATGATTCTAGGTATTTACTAACATTTTATTGCAATAGAACAAGTATTTGCAAATTACTACTATATAATCTCAAATATGAATTATCTCATATATACGATATTTAAAAATTATTTACGAACTAGTCGTAGTATATGTGTGTGTGTGTGTGTTCATGTGTGTGTGTGTGTTTGTGTGTGTGTGTGTATATATCCAAGAAAATTCACCACCCCTTCCTCTCTCTCTCCCTCTCTATCTCTTTCATCTTTGTTTTCCACAACATGTCACATGCATGGAGATAATTAGAGATTTTTTTGAGAAAAAAACGCCAGGACAAAATAGGAGATATTACTTCAATTTCTTGCCAACAAACTAGGTTGGGTTTGATTACGATGCCTAATTAAACTTTAGCAAGATGATTTGGCATGAACATTAAGTCTCTTTAAGGATGTTTGACAGATCTTAATCGTAAGATGAAGCTCCACTCTCTGCCTTTTGCCCACCATTACACAATGGGTTGAGTCTGGGGGATATGTCTCACAGAAAATTAATACCCGTAATATGGTCTTTCGTAAGTTTTTGGGAGCTTGAACGAGGATTTGGGTCTAGTTCATATGGAGTTTAAATAGTTTTGCCTGGCACCTACTGTTAATGTTAACTCGGAGCTGACCCTTGGCGACAGGAAAGCAAGTTCCATAATGAATAGACAACATATATGTGTTCTCATTACTAGGATATATATATACTGGAAGAAATTTCCAAAACTTAAAAAGTTTTTAGCCAATTCAAGATTAGTATTTGAGCAAAGTTGGGCATTAGGTGGTGTTGATTACTAATTTTAGATTTGGTTGAGTCATCCCCGGATTCTATTGCACATGTAAAGAACATGTAAAGACCATCCAATCTCTCAAATCATTGGTGACATTCATGTTGGAGTACAAACTCGAAGATCCTCCAAGAATGAATGTATGTTCTGTGTTGCATTCGTTTCAGAAGAAGAGCCAAAGAAGATCGAAGAAGCTCTTCAAGATCCAAGTTGGCTGGAAGCCATGCAAGAAGAACTTCAACAATTTGAACGATGCCAAGTATGGAAGCTAGTTCCAAAGCCTGCTGATCATACTGTCATTGGCACAAAATGGGTGTTCAGAAATAAGAAGGATGAGGATGGGAACATAGTTAGAAACAAAGCAAGACTTGTTGCTCAAGGATATCGCCAAGAAGAAGGTATTGACTATGATGAAACGTTTGCTCCAGTAGCAAGATTGGAAGCTATCAGAATCTTCTTAGCCTATGCTACATACAAGGACTTTGTGATGTATCAAATGGATGTCAAGAGCGCATTTCTAAATGGTGATCTTCAAGAAACGGTCTATGTTGCTCAACCTCCAGGCTTTGTAGAGAAAGGGAAAGAAACTCATGTTTACAAGCTTAAGAAGGCTCTCTATGGCCTTAAACAAGCTCCTCGGGCCTGGTATGAAACTCTATCCAAATTCTTGGTAGAACAAGGATTTGTGCGAGGAAAGATCGACACCACTCTCTTCATTCTCAAGCACAAAGGACACTCTCTGCTGGTACAAATTTACGTTGATGATATTATCTTTGGATCCACCAATGAGAAGCTATGTAAGCGATTTGAAACGCTTATGACTGGCAAGTTTCAAATGAGTATGATGGGAGAACTCACATTCTTCTTGGGTCTTCAAATTCAACAATCCAACAAAGGAATATTCATCAGCCAATCCAAGTATGCTAAAGATCTTGTCAAAAAGTTTGGATTGGAAACAGCAAACACCTTTGATACTCCAATGGCTGCTAAATGCAAACTTACAAAAGACTTACAAGGAAAGAAAGTTGATATCACCCACTATAGGGGGATAATCGGATCTGCTGCTACCTCACCGCCAGAGACGACATAGTGTATCTTTGTTGGGGTATGTGCTAGATTTCAAGCAGATCCTCGTGAGTCACATCTTCTTGCAGCAAAAAGAATCATTAAATACGTATCAGATACCACCAACTTAGGTATCTGGTATCCAAGGGAATCTTCTTTCAACTTGGTCGGTTACTCAGATGCAGACTATGCTGGTTGCCAAATTGACAGAAAAAGCACGAGTGGAACTTGTCAATTTCTAGGAGACAGACTTGTTTCTTGGGCGGCAAGAAACAAGCATCCGTTCAAATTCCACCACCGGCGAGTACATAGGCTGGCGGTAGGCTGCCTTGTCAGCGCTATGGATCAAACAACAATTGGTAGACTATGACATTAAAGTAGCAGACTGCCCAATCATGTGTGATAACACCTCAGCAATCTCTATCAAATACAATCCAGTGATGCATTCCAAGACAAAGCATATCGATGTTCGATATCACTTTCTAAGGGATAATGTAGAAAAAAGAAACATCAGCATGAAGTATATTTCAACTGACCATCAATTGGCAGACATCTTCACCAAAGCTCTAGAAGCAGACAGGTTTGCTTATCTTAGGGGAGAGCTTGGTATGCTTGACCCAACTGCTTAATTTTTTAAATTAATTTTTCATTATAATATTTTGAAATTTCAAAAATTATTTTTTAAAAAAAAATTTTAAGCAGACTTGAAAATCTCTTTTAAGCAGACTAGAAAATTTTTAAGCAGACTGAAAATTTTCTCTAAAGCAGACTTATTACATTTATAAAGTAAAATCAAGAATTTTTAAAGTCACTGGGAGAAAATGTAAGCTTTCTAAACTTTAAGTTTTAGAGGGTCGTTTATGAAAATATTGAGGGACTGATTTCAAATTTGGTTGAGTAAATTTATGAAAAGGCATCTTTTTCTTTCCTAAAAGCCGTCATTCATTAAGTCTTGTCATCAAAAAGGTGTCTGACTTAATGACTTTTCACAAGTCTCTATGACTGACGGCACGCCCTTTCTTTTATAAACCCTCAACCGCCAAAAAGCTCATTTCACCAAAACTGTCTCTTGCTATTCTCTCTCTCTAAAGCTTTCTTCTCTCTACGATTTTCTGCTTTCCTTGTCCTGTCCGTTAGTCGATTATGCAGATTCACCTCATTATCATCTTCTTCTTCTGCAAATCTTCGGAAATGGTAAGAAATTTCTAACCCTAACTCAGTAATCTCAGTGTAAGCTAAGTTATGCACTTTTATCTGTAACTACGCCATTATTGACTGTTCATGTGACTCTTTGATCCATATCGTTTTAAACTTCAAATTTTACTATTCATTACTGGTAATATCTACTTATAACTGTTCTCGAACTGTCGATTTCAGTATTATGAGTTACATTTAGCCTGCATATGGCATTTCATGAGTTGTCCAGAAATTTCTAGGGCTTAATGCTACATTGTGTTTATATTTTGAGTTCTTGAGTTTTTGCCCTAATTTTCTGAAATGCTTTTAGGCTGGAACTTCCTCTGCATCTGCTGTTCCTGAACAGGCTCAAAATCCATCGGTTGAGATTCCAATTCTGCCCCCAACCATGTATCACCCAGGGATGTGCATTGGACGAACCATGCATTCGTGCTTATGCCTCTGGAGTTAAGGTAGTGGGCGACTGAACGATCGGCATTACGCCCTGTTCATCTTTGGATGATGAAGATTTCAGCTATCTGCTAGCTGAAGAATTCTACCAAAAGGCTATTATAAATGAATCACGGTCTTCCATCACGGCTGTCGTCAGAACTGTCAACGTCACTATCACTGCTTCCCGAATCGCCAAGATTATCGGTGTAGAGTTCGATGGTCCTACCTCTCTCACAGACGCTGAAAAGGCTACTGCCTGGTCATATATGCGTGGAGAGAATACTCCAAAGGAAGCTGCTGCCAAGATGAAGAGAACCTTGTTTGAAGATGACGTCTACTTCATCAGCCATCTGTTTGACAAAAAATTGATCTTCAAGAATGGCACCCACGACATCATGACTTCAGACCAGCTGGAGTACACTTCTGCTGTCATCCTGAACCTTCGACTCAACTGGGCTCAGATTTTATTTGAGCTGTTATGCGATGCTGTGGAAGCAGTCAAGGGTTCCCTCAAGCAGAAGCGGCCTTTTGTCCGGTTTATCAACCGTCTTCTTCGAGCCAACACTCAGTTTCACACTCGCCTCATGGCCTTCGAGAAGAAGAAAGTTCAGAAGTCCATCCAATTCACCAGCACCTTCATCATCAACTATCGAGCGAAGAGAGCGAGAGAATTCAGCAGGGCCTTCACCCACTCGTCATCATCCATGCCCTGAACCCCCCACCACTTAAAGTTATCAGAATCAACCCTGAGACTACCGTGGATGCTCTCATGGCCAAGCAGCTGAGCAAGAAGCTATCCAAGGAGGCTGCTGCTGAAGGATGCTCCAACAAGACTGCTGCTCCTGCTCCCTCCACTCTCAAAAGGAAGAAGAAGATCTCTTCTGCTGCGGAGGAGCCGGTCCCTAAAAAGAGGAAAGTTGATTCCTCTTCAAGCACTACTGCTGCTAACCCTGCTGGCCCCCAAGTTAAAAGGAGAAAGAAGACCGCTGCTCCATCCGCTCCCACTCCCGTGCCTGAAGAGTCTGCTGAACGTCTTTGCTCCCCCTCGTCTCGCAGCGTAAAACCAAACGCGTTGAACCCTCCGAACCTTTCATCCCCTTCGTTCCACCTTCCTCTCCAATTACTTCTTCCTCCCCTTCCCTTTTCATCTTCAACAGCCCCGGCTGCTGTTGGGGAGGAGCCCTCTTTTGAGCCATCTTCTGCCCCTTCCTCTCCTACTCCCTCTTCAACCCCTGCTGTTGCTGAGGAGGAGCATTCGTCACCTGCTCCTAAGAAGAAGAAACGCAGACTTCGCAAGAAGTCTGTGGTTCCAACACCCTCTTCTCCACCCTCTCCACCTAGAGACACTATCCCTTCTCCGCCATCTTCTCCAGAACCCATCTCCATCGTTAATCCAGAATCCTCTCTAGCCATCGTACCAGTTCTCACAAACTCTTCTCCCTCTACTTCCTCTCCTTCCTTCTCTATGCCCGACCACTTCTCTCCTCTTGCCCCTAACATCTCTACTCTTCTTTACCAAACAGCCTTTCTACCCGAAATCTTCCCTCCTATCTCTCAATACATCACCCCTATCTCTATCTCTTCTGACCTTTACCAGATTCTCTTTCCCTCCATCTCTTCTGCCACCCATTCCTTTCTGTTTGACTTCTCTTCTATTTCTGACCTTCTCTACCCTTCTACTTTCCCTCCTAACTTCATTCTTCTACCCGACTATCCCTTTCCTTCCTACCTCTTAGAAGCATCCTCTTCCTCTTCTGCTTCTCACTTCTCTGTCAACAGCCTAGCCACTGACATTGAAGTTGATTCCAGACCCTCTTCTCCTCCACTTACAACCTCGCTAACAACCACCTTCATCGCCTCCTCTCCAAACCACGCTCATCATCCTTCAACAAGCCATATTTCCATCAACCTCAACCCTTCTCTACCTCCCAACGCTGCTGATCCTGCCCTTCTTGATCTTCTTCGAGCAAACCATGACCAGCTCGCTCAGCTCAACAGCACGGTCTCAACTATGGCCCAGCAAATCGAGGTGCTCAGCTATGGCCTCAACGCTACTCATGCCACTATCTTTGACATCGGCAAGATTGTCGATCAACTGGTGAACGACACTGCTCAAGCTTTCACTACTCAGGTTCTGGTTCAAGATCAGCAGTACGCTCGATAGGCATCTTTGCACTCTCAGCAAATCAGTATTCGTGGCCTCTTCAATGAGCTCAAAACCGGGATAGCTCGAACAATTCTTAGTCGAAGGGAGGTTGCTGATTTCACCAATCTTTGCCTGGTCGAACAAGCTGATGCAAGAGCTGCTGCTGCTAAACAGCGTAGGGTTGGTGCCATCAGGGAGGAGAGAGCTAATCACTTTTTGAATCAAGCCACGATTGAAGAAACGACCGACTCAGAGAAACGCTGAATGACGAGAATAAAGTGCAGGTTGGAGACTACTTAGAACGTCGGCACTCAACCCCATCTATTACGAATTTGTTAGTACTTGGTTACGTATCTTTATTTTTAAACTATCTTTGTTTTGCCAAAACCTGGCTGTTTAAGCGGACTTGTTTAATCACAGATGACTTAAGTTTCTTTCAAAGTTTAAATTGCTTTATATTGTTATTATCTGCTCTATTTAAACTTCGTGTTTAAATCTTTACATAATTGCATGCATGCTTATCTCATAGATTTAAACTTTGCTTTACTTAGTACTTGATATTAATGCTTTTCTCTTGTAAGTATTTAGTCTAGTAGCTATCTCTCTACTAAGACTTCTGTTCTGATAGGCATGTCTGCTCTAAATAAAAAAAAAATTTAGACATGTTATTTTCTCAGTGCATGATTCAAAGTCTACTAGTAGCTGAGATGATGACATCAACCAAATAGGAGGAGATTGTTGATTCCTAATTTTAGATTTGGTTGAGTCATCCCCGGATTCTATTACCGATGGCTAAAAGGTGCAGCGTGCGATTAATGTGGCAACTGTCTTAGAATCAATTTGTTTAGAACTGTTTAAGTGTTAGTATTAGGCACGGTTTTGATAGCCTCTCCAGCTGCCTTGAAGGACCAGCAGACTTTGAAGTCTGCTCAATGTCGAAAAGTCAAGATGAGCCAATTCATGATATTATGACACGTGGACACCTATTTTGGATATTTTCGAAAATATCTAGTCTTTATGTCTTCATCAAGTTTCATTTTCAAGAAGTCAACTCTCCATGATGACAACTGTCCAGACTGTCTCTGAATTCTGAAGACTGAAGACATTACCCGTTTTGGCTAAGAAGACTTTCCAAGCTGCAAAGCCTGCAATCTGAAACTTTACTCGAATTGGGAATGTCTTCTCTGCACACTGCATCTCTGACGACTGGGGCTGTTACATCTTCCAAAGCGCCGAATTGCATTCAATGCAATTGAACGTTGGACACAGTTCACTCTGTCTCAATCCAACGGTCCAAAAATCTCTTCCTGGTATTTATTCAAGTTTTGAAGACCTGAAGAAACAACTCTTGCGCATTAAACTCTCAGGCTTCATCTTCAACACTCAAGCATTCAAGAGATCAAAGGACAAGGACTAACACTTCACCAAACTTTCTGAAGCTGCAGATCTACCATCTTAAATTCGTTTCAGCTTCATTTAGTTTGTCTTTAAACTGTTCTTTAATTCTGCACATGAAGAGAACAATTAATCATTGATTGCTCTCTCACCTTTATACACTTGGTTAAAAACTCATTTTGTACACGATCCATTAGTGATCTTCCTCATAAACCTAGTGGATAAACAAGTGCACTTTTAAAATCCAAAGCTAACCACTTTGGTTGTGGATGTAGTACTATTCACAGTACGAACCACTTTAAATTCATGTGTGCTGTTCGAACTGTTCTTATTACTCTTATTAACTGCTGGTGCTTAATTGCTTCAGAATCTGTACTATTTTATCAGCACTTTTTTAGTTCAGATTCTATCTTGTTTCCGCTGCCTTAACACTTCTATTCAAACCTTTCAAAAATCTTTAAGAAGTGTTTAAGAAAAGTTTTGCTAAAAACACATCTAGGCTATTCAACCCCCCCCCCCTTCTAGCCTAGATTGAGCCTACTATGGGACCAACAGGTGGCTCGACCATTCGAACTTAATCATCCATAGCTCTTCTTCAAAAACTAACAAAAAACAAAAGTAAATCCCTAGTTATTATTGTAAACTGGTTATTGTAACAATGGTGTTGACCAAGTTTCCAATCGGGTTTCATACACTAAAAAATGAAACTAAGTTGCAAATATGAAATTTATGTTTCGAGTAGATTAAGTTGATATATTTATTATCTCAAAACCTATAACGTGTGAATGAGATATTAATGCTCAAAGTAGATAACTTAACTTTGTAAATTGAAGAGTAAAGTAGGTATGAAAAGTCATATCTCACAAAGGAAAAATAAAGAGTTTTAAGGAACTTTAATAATAGGCCCACCTTAGGAAGGAGTATCAATTGTTCCCAAAGGTTCAACCAAGTAGTGTGTGTGTGTGTGCATATATCGTTGCTGGGACTCGAGCACTAGTCTCAACAGCAACGACATAGAATACTCACCACTAAACTACAACCTCCTCTTGAAGCTATATATTTACAAACAATTTATTACAATAGTACTGTATTTTTCAAATTATAGCTATATATTCTCAAAATTGAAATATCTCATAAATACCATATTTGCAAATTACTTACAAACTAGATGTAGTTTGTGTGTATGTAGATGTGTGTGTCTAGTTGTGTGTGTATATATATCCACAAAATATCTACACCCCTTCATCTCTCTCTCTCTCTCTCTCTCTCTCTCTCTCGCTCTTATCTTTATTATCTACAACATGTCGCATGCATTGAGATAATTAGAGATTCTTTTGAGAAAAAAAGGACAACTTAGGAGATCTTAGTTCCTTGCCAATGAGCTAGGTTGGATTTGATTACGGTGGCTAATAAGTCTTTAGAATTTAAAATAAAATTTTCGGAATGGAAAAATAAAATAGTTTGTGGCTGCTGGGATTCGAGCCCAGGTCTCCACGGCCACAACGTGGAATTCTCACCACTAAACTACAGCCACCTCATGATTCTAGGTATTTACTAACATTTTATTGCAATAGAACAGTATTTGCAAATTACTACTATATAATCTCAAATATGAATTATCTCATATATACGATATTTAAAAATTATTTACAAACTAGTCGTAGTATATGTGTGTGTGTGTTCATGTGTGTGTGTGTGTGTGTGTGTGTGTATCCAAGAAAATTCACCACCCCTTCCTCTCTCTCTCTCCCTCTCTATCTCTTTCATCTTTGTTTTCCACAACATGTCACATGCATGGAGATAATTAGAGATTTTTTTGAGAAAAAAACGCCAGGACAAAATAGGAGATATTACTTCAATTCCTTGCCAACGAACTAGGTTGGGTTTGATTACGATGCCTAATTAAACTTTAGCAAGATGATTTGGCATGAACATTAAGTCTCTTTTAAGGTTGTTTGACAGATCTTAATCGTAAGATGAAGCTCCACTCTCCTGCAACTCAGCCCACCATTACACAATGGGTTGAGTCTGGGGGATATGTCTCACAGAAAATTAATACCCGTAATACGGTCTTTCGTAAGTTTTTGGGAGCTTGAACGAGGATTTGGGTCTAGTTCATATGGAGTTTAAATAGTTTTGCCTGGCACCTACTGTTAATGTTAACTCGGAGCTGACCCTTGGCGACAGGAAAGCATGTTCCATAATGAATAGACAACATATATGTGTTCTCAATACTAGGATATATATATACTGGAAGAAATTTCCAAAACTTAAAAAGTTTTTAGCCAATTCAAGATTAGTATTTGAGCAAAGTTGGGCATTAGGTGGCTCGACCATTCGAACTTAATCATCCATAGCTTTTATTGAAAAAATAACAAAAAACAAAAGTAAATCCCTAGTTATTGTTGTAAATTGGTTATTGTAACAATTGTGTTGACCAATGATTGACCAAGTTTCCAATTGGGTTTCATATACTAAAAAATGAAACTAAGTTGCTCAAATCCCTAGTTAAGTTGATATATTTATTATCTCAAAACCTATAACGTGTGAATGAGATATTAATGCTCAAAGTAGATAACTTAACTTTGTAAATTGAAGAGTAAAGTAGGTATGAAAAGTCATATCTCACAAAGGAAAAATAAAGAGTTTTAAGGAACTTTAATAATAGGCCCACCTTAGGAAGGAGTATCAATTGTTCCCAAAGGTTCAACCAAGTAGTGTGTGTGTGTGTGTGCATATATCGTTGCTGGGACTCGAGCACTAGTCTCAACAGCAACGACATAGAATACTCACCACTAAACTACAACCTCCTCTTGAAGCTATATATTTACAAACAATTTATTACAATAGTACTGTATTTTTCCAATTATAGCTATATATTCTCAAAATTGAAATATCCCATAAATACCATATTTGCAAATTACTTACAAACTAGACGTAGTTTGTGTGTATGTAGATGTGTGTGTCTAGTTGTGTGTGTATATATATCCACAAAATATCTACACCCCTTCATCTCTCTCTCTCTCTCTCTATCTCTCTCATCTTTATTATCTACAACATGTCGCAAGCATTGAGATAATCAGAGATTCTTTTGAGATAATGTAACAGCCCGACCCGGACTCCAATGCGAAATCTCAAGGTCGTGCCGTTAAGACAGACTAAAAGACGGACAAGCACCTGCTAAGCATAATGGTACGAGTCAAAAGATGAGCCATCGAACTCTAATAGGAAGGTAAAGCCATAACGGCAATACGGAACAACTAAAAACTAAAATCTGCGGAAGCAAATCATAAGTGGAACCCAAGCCTTTAATCCTAAACAAAGGAACGCAAGGCTGAGAGATAACTATCTCTCGACAAATCTACGACTCGTGTGATGCAACATTGCGCACGGGCAACAAACCATCGGCAAACCTAAGGCCAGCGAATTAACAGAATATCAACCTGATAAACAACCACTCAACGGCTACAACATGCCGGAGGGACAAATCAACTAATCGAATAAGATATTTAAATACTAACAACTAAACCCAAGTCTCTCGACTAATGTCGTCGAAGATGACAATACCGACAATACTAGAATGAGTGAGCTAAAGCATGCTCGAAATAACAAAGGGAACAACTCTTAAGAGATACAACCGCTCGACCAAACAAGTCGGCTCCCAAAATAATACGATAACAAGATACTAATATAATCTACCCAAGTAAAGTCTACATAACTTTACATTCGTGTCTCACAAATATATAATAACAATAATAATAATAAATCCAAGCTTAAAGCCCGGAAGACCACCTTCTAGAAATCACAATCCGAAGCCGCCACACTTACTAACGGGATCACTGCACACACTAAGGAAAACAAACACACGGAGTGAGTCATAATGACCCAGTAAGTTACTAAATGCAATAGTATGGCATAGCATGGCATGGCATGGCATAATGCACAAGCATATATAAAAATTCATGGTATCATACTATTATACCAACAATAAACATTTACTTATTTATCAAAGCACATAAACTCACATAAGCCATATAGCATATTATTCTTTCACATAAATGCTCATACGTAAACTCTTGAAATCAGAATCTGGGCCCAGCCCTCAATGCTCAATCATGGGTCCAACCCTCAATATTCAAACCATGGGTCCAACCCTCAAATGATCATAATCTGGGTTTCAATCCTCAAATGATCACAACTCATCAGTTTTCTTAATGAGTACCTCGTTACATTCATCCAACCTAGGATGAGAAATGGGAGCTCAATATCAGGCTAGGTGGCGCTAATACGAGACCACATCCCACTATTGGCCATATAGTGAGGAGAAAGGGTACCAATGCGGCGATTCATAGCGAATGTTTCCAAAGGCTATGAATCGTCCCATTGCCGACAAAACGACCAAGACGCCAGCTGGACTCAAATCAAGATGCTCAAGTAGATATTTACTTGAATAAACCAATAAGGACCAAGTCCATCACAAAAGGACTCATCAAATCAAGTAGGTCATAATGCTCTACAAAACCCAATAAACAATGCACATAAATGTACACACTTAACATGTTCAACTAACTTGTAAGTTTAGTTCAAGAACCACATATTGAGGTATTCATAATCCTCAAGTCTTCACCAATTCAAGAATAGCTTATAGCTCAATAAATCACAACGTGAGGTCTACTATAGTCCTCTACTCAAGATTAAATCAAGACTATTATTTAGTCTAAGAACAACCACAATCAAGACTTAGCATTTAGTCTATACATAAAGCATACCGGACTCAACAATAGTCCCAACTATCGTATATAACCGACTTCCTCAATGCTATACTCAAGAACATCAAGACTACCCAGTAGTCACTCCCTCGCAAGTGCATTCATGTGCACGCGACCAAATCCCCTAAAGGAAAACTCGTTCAAATGATCATTTCTTAAAGGCATACGAGATCATAGGTTGATCTCTAATACTCCGTGCAACGAGCACGCTCTAAACATACTCCCAATAGGTCTCTATATGAGTGTCTCAATTGGACACCGAATAAGATACTCAGGTACGCACAAACATAGCTAAGCAAGACCCGAACATCGTAGGGTTTCAACCCAAAGCTCATTATTATATTATTGACCTTACAACGACTCCGTTGAGTCTTAATTCTACATTTCATTCTTTATGTGTTTCATAAACCCACAATTAAACATTTCATTCATATATACTACAAAATCTCAAAATTCATTCGGGCTTGATTCCCAAGCCTAACAACCCAAGAACTCATTATAATCATAGTCAACCGAAACCCAAATGTCGTAGGATTCCAACCCGAGTTCATTAACACACTATTGAACTTATTTCGACTACGTTGAGTCTAAATACTAAGTTTCATTATTTACACCCTTCATCAATCTCAACATTAACACCCACTTCAATTAACAATAATTTCTCCAATAATTCGGGGTTGATTTCAAGCCCTAAAATTCATAACAAAACCCAACATAAATCATAACCCATTTCATAAATCACTTAAATTCAATTAAATGATCATACTCATAATGTTTAGTGAGTTCACATATCCAAAGCCCCAAACTTAGGCATACTTTCATAATAAACCCAAATGAAATGTAAACATGATTTCTAGCATGCTCACAATCCTAGAAACACAAGATGAAGAGTAACAATATACTTCAACAATCATAGAAGTCATCCTACAAATGCTCTTAACAAGTTCACATGCTCAAATTACAAGTTAAAATCACACAAAGCAAGTATGTGTACTCATTGACCTCAAATAGCATAGAGTTTGTTTTCCTTAGGATCAATGAGTACAAAATCAAAGAGAGAAGAAGTAACTGACCTTCAAACCCCAATCAAGAAAGAAAAGCAAGAAAGTAATCGGTTGGAAGTAATCTACTCGTCGAGCTCTTCGATTCTATGGCTAGGGCTTGAGCAATGAAGAAGAGGAACCATGGAAGGTCAAGAAGGACCCTCAAGGACTCATGGAGGAACTAGGAGAGAAGCCATTCCCATTTTTGGAGAGGAGGGGTGAGAAATGAGAGTCAAACTCTCAGATTGTGGCTCATATTAGGTTAAAAACTGAGTGGGACAAGTGTCACCACATTGTGGTCACTTAAAATCTGATTTTTGGGCTTGTTTAATCCACTCAATCACTCACTGATCCACTCTTAAAACTTGTTAGAGATGTTAGGACATAATTAAGGAGGGTTAGGGAGGTTTAGGTGGGGTTTAGAACAGGTTTTGAATAGGTGTTTAGGAGCAAAATTCGTAAAATAGCAAAACAGAGAAAAATTCCGTAGGTGCAACCAGATCTTGAGGCGGGCGCCTGGACTTCTGTAAGCTCATGTTCATTTTGCAATGCTCTCAAAGATTGCTGATCGATGCGATGCGCATGGTCCAGCCCCTTGAACCTCCAAAACTTGGTCTAAACATGTCCTAAATGGTCCCAAACTCATGGGCAACCATTCTAAGGTCTAACCCAACTCAAAACAAGTCGGAAACACACCCGAACAACTCCCGAAACAACTCGGAGCGAAACCGGGAAGAGGTGCAACAACGTGCAACCGGAACGACGAATGAACTAGCAATTGAACGAGCAATGAAAGGAGACTTTTAAGGCAAGTCTAAGGGCTAATGAAGAAGCTTAAATACTTCTAGGAAGTTGAACAACAACTAGGGAAATAAGAGTCCCAAAGGAGAGACGATTACGCGACTCGATTCCCGAACTACGCGATAGAGACGAGCACTATCTCCAAAGCTTCCAAATCATCGTTAGACTTAAGGAACACCTCCAACTTGAAGTCTAATACATCTAAACATGTTAACAAACCATCTTATAAGGGTCTAGGACCAAACCGAGGTCACGAACACAAAACGCAAGCAAACTCTCAATCGCGTCGCATTCCGACTATCGTCGAGTCACGACTTGTGACTTTAGCAAGTCAACAACTATATGACATCTCTTAATAATGTTTTGGTCTTAATGTGGTCTCTCATACATATCTAGACTCTCTCGCAAACCAAACATACGGTTGACAAAGGAAGAAGTGCAAGTAAAGCACGCAAACCGAGCTAACGAAGGAGTAGGGTGTTACACTCTCTCCACCTTAAAAAGAATTCGTCCCGAATTCTAAATCATGATACAAACCAACATTAGGTCCACACTCAACCACAATACATCGAAACAACGATTACGGTGTCTCTTAGTCCTGGGTGAACACTCGAGTTCAAAACCACCAACCTAGACTCGAATCTCTGAGTCTACCACCACAATATACACGAGGGTTAAACTCTAATAATCCAAGTTCAAAAGTCTACGAAATCTCAATAGACTCAACAACATCAAACACTTACAATTGAAAATACTATGACCCATACTTGAGTCGCGAATACCCATACGAATAATACTACGCCAAACAAGTAGGCAAAATCCCAAACTTTAACATGAAAAACACAATCGAGAATATTTCAACATCCAACTACCGAAACTATTTGTTTCGGGCTCAACACGAAATTCAAACACAAGAGATTCTAAGTTAAAAGAAATAGTAATTGCCTATGGGGCAATTCTCAAACAAATTAAAGGTAATCGAATCGGCATTTCAAACCATGTAAATCACACTCGCGATTTCCCAATCGCGGGTAAGAACACATATAAGAGCACATTAATGAAATGTTTTGAAAATTCATTCCATTTCTGTCCATTCCGTTTGGTAACAAGTATAGTCAATTTCTAACTTAATTCTTACCAATCCTAGTCCAACAATGAATGCCTTTTGGTCACCAATTCAGGGTACCTACTGAATTAGCTTCAAAAGTTTCCGTCATAAGGATGCGAAGGTTCATGAATAAAAAGTTTTAAGAATCCTTCAAACAGTCTCCTATGCTAATGAAATGAATGAACAAGAGATAATAATCATGAAATGAGAATTTAATATACTACAATGTAAATGCATCAAATAGGTGTTTCCTACAACTAATGCACATAACTGAATAAAATCAAGCCAAGCAACAAGGTCTATTACCTTGGCAAAGTTGGGCAATCATAGGTGGCTCGACCACAAAACTTCGTACCTAGTACACTCAACCAAGCTCTTATCAAAAACTCACTAGGAATCACAAGGAATCGACATGTCTACCGATACTCGTAACATCTATACTCCGCAAGACTATCCTTTCTTAAGCTCTAGACCAAGTCTACAACCAATGCATACACTAAACTTCCTAACACAACGTTAGCGTCTCAATACTCACGGTGAAGCGTCAATCTCTTGCAAATTAACCGATAAATCGCAGCACTTAACCTTCGAGTAGATACTAATCGAGTGTATTCTACTCGCATAATAACCACTAACGTGTGAATAATATAATATTATATCATTCATTACATTAAACATATCTTTATGAAGAGAATATACAAACATCATATCTCCAAACCGATAAGTATCAATATACAAGTTTTAAGGATACTTCATATATATATACATACTATGGCCTTTGCATAGGAAGGAATCAATTGTTCCACACAAGGTTCAACTACAACTCTATATATACTCGACATAGTCTTATATATATATAGACTAAACAAGAATCCATACACCACGTGCGATAAACTACCTACCGGTAATTCACAAACAACCATATCATATATCGATCTCACATTGGGGTATTATTCCCGATCGAGCAAATAACCAATATTACACAATACACCATATAATGCCGTGCAAATTACTTACAAATTAGACGTGCAAATTACTTACAAACTAGACGTAGTTTGTGTGTTTGTAGATGTGTGTGTGTATATATCCACAAAATATCTACAACCCTTCATCTCTCTCTCTCTCTCTCTCTCTCTCTTATCTTTATTATCTACAACATGTCGCATGCATTGAGATAATTAGAGATTCTTTTGAGAAAAAAAGGACAACTTAGGAGATCTTAGTTCCTTGCCAATGAGCTAGGTTGGATTTGATTACGGTGGCTAATAAGTCTTTAGAATTTAAAATAAAATTTTCGGAATGGAAATATAAAATAGTTTGTGGCTTGGGATTCGAGCCTGTATCCACGCCACAACGTGGAATTCTCACCACTAAACTACAGCCACCTCATGATTCTAGGTATTTACTAACATTTTATTGCAATAGAACAGTATTTGCAAATTACTACTATATAATCTCAAATATGAATTATCTCATATATACGATATTTAAAAATTATTTACGAACTAGTCGTAGTATATGTGTGTGTGTGTGTGTTCATGTGTGTGTGTGTGTTTGTGTGTGTGTGTGTATATATCCAAGAAAATTCACCACCCCCTCTCTCTCTCTCCTCTCTATCTCTTTCATCTTTGTTTTCCACAACATGTCACATGCATGGAGATAATTAGAGATTTTTTTGAGAAAAAAACGCCAGGACAAAATAGGAGATATTACTTCAATTTCTTGCCAACAAACTAGGTTGGGTTTGATTACGATGCCTAATTAAACTTTAGCAAGATGATTTGGCATGAACATTAAGTCTCTTTTAAGGATGTTTGACAGATCTTAATCGTAAGATGAAGCTCCACGCTCCTGCAACTCAGCCCACCATTACACAATGGGTTGAGTCTGGGGGATATGTCTCACAGAAAATTAATACCCGTAATACGGTCTTTCGTAAGTTTTTGGGAGCTTGAACGAGGATTTGGGTCTAGTTCATATGGAGTTTAAATAGTTTTGCCTGGCACCTACTGTTAATGTTAACTCGGAGCTGACCCTTGGCGAGTGAAAGCAAGTTCCATAATGAATAGACAACATATATGTGTTCTCATTACTAGGATATATATATACTGGAAGAAATTTCCAAAACTTAAAAAGTTTTTAGCCAATTCAAGATTAGTATTTGAGCAAAGTTGGGCATTAGGTGGTGTTGATTACTAATTTTAGATTTGGTTGAGTCATCCCCGGATTCTATTGCACATGTAAAGAACATGTAAAGACCATCCAATCTCTCAAATCATTGGTGACATTCATGTTGGAGTACAAACTCGAAGATCCTCCAAGAATGAATGTATGTTCTGTGTTGCATTCGTTTCAGAAGAAGAGCCAAAGAAGATCGAAGAAGCTCTTCAAGATCCAAGTTGGCTGGAAGCCATGCAAGAAGAACTTCAACAATTTGAACGATGCCTAGTATGGAAGCTAGTTCCAAAGCTCCCGATCATACCTGTCATTGGCACAAAATGGGTGTTCGAAATAAGAAGGATGAGGATGGGAACATAGTTTAGAAACAAAGCAAGACTTGTTGCTCAAGGATATCGCCAAGAAGAAGGTATTGACTATGATGAAACGCTTGCTCCAAAGCATCAAGATTGGAAGCTATCATAATCTTCTTAGCCTATGCTACATACAAGGACTTTGTGATGTATCAAATGGATGTCAAGAGCGCATTTCTAAATGGTGATCTTCAAGAAACGGTCTATGTTGCTCAACCTCCAGGCTTTGTAGAGAAAGGGAAAGAAACTCATGTTTACAAGCTTAAGAAGGCTCTCTATGGCCTTAAACAAGCTCCTCTGGCCGGTATGAAACTCTATCCAAATTCTTGGTAGAACAAGGATTTGTGCGAGGAAAGATCGACACCACTCTCTTCATTCTCAAGCACAAAGGACACTCTCTGCTGGTACAAATTTACGTTGATGATATTATCTTTGGATCCACCAATGAGAAGCAGTGTAAGCGATTTGAAACGCTTATGACCGCAAGTTTCAAATGAGTATGATGGGAGAACTCACATTCTTCTTGGGTCTTCAAATTCAACAATCCAACAAAGGAATATTCATCAGCCAATCCAAGTATGCTAAAGATCTTGTCAAAAAGTTTGGATTGGAAACAGCAAACACCTTTGATACTCCAATGGCTGCTAAATGCAAACTTACAAAAGACTTACAAGGAAAGAAAGTTGATATCACCCACTATAGGGGGATAATCGGATCTCTGCTCTACCTCACCGCCAGCAGACCTGACATAGTGTATGCTGTTGGGGTATGTGCTAGATTTCAAGCAGATCCTCGTGAGTCACATCTTCTTGCAGCAAAAAGAATCATTAAATACGTATCAGTTACCACCAACTTAGGTATCTGGTATCCAAGGGAATCTTCTTTCAACTTGGTCGGTTACTCAGATGCAGACTATGCTGGTTGCCAAATTGACAGAAAAAGCACGAGTGGAACTTGTCAATTTCTAGGAGACAGACTTGTTTCTTGGGCCAGCAAGAAACAAGCATCCGCTTCAAATTCCACCACCGGCAGTATGGCTGGTAGCCGCCACAATCGCTATGGATCAAACAGCAATTGGTAGACTTTGACATTAAAGTAGCAGACTGCCCAATCATGTGTGATAACACCTCAGCAATCTCTATCAAATACAATCCAGTGATGCATTCCAAGACAAAGCATATCGATGTTCGATATCACTTTCTAAGGGATAATGTAGAAAAAGAAACATCAAAGATGAAGTATATTTCAACTGACCATCAATTGGCAGACATCTTCACCAAAGCTCTAGAAGCAGACAGGTTTGCTTATCTTAGGGGAGAGCTTGGTATGCTTGACCCAACTGCTTAATTTTTTAAATTAATTTTTCATTATAATATTTTGAAATTTCAAAATTATTTTTTAAAAAAAATTTGCTGCACTTGAAAATCTCTTTTAAGCAGACTAGAAAATTTTTAAGCAGACTGAAAATTTTCTCTAAAGCAGACTTATTACATTTATAAAGTAAAATCAAGAATTTTTAAAGTCACTGGGAGAAAATGTAAGCTTTCTAAACTTTAAGTTTTAGAGGGTCGTTTATGAAAATATTGAGGGACTGATTTCAAATTTGGTTGAGTAAATTTATGAAAAGGCATCTTTTTCTTTCCTAAAAGCCGTCATTCATTAAGTCTTGTCATCAAAAAGGTGTCTGACTTAATGACTTTTCACAAGTCTCTATGACTGACAGCACGCCCTTTCTTTTATAAACCCTCAACCGCCAAAAAGCTCATTTCACCAAAACTGTCTCTTGCTATTCTCTCTCTCTAAAGCTTTCTTCTCTCTACGATTTTCTGCTTTCCTTGTCCTGTCCGTTAGTCGATTATGCAGATTCACCTCATTATCATCTTCTTCTTCTGCAAATCTTCGGAAATGGTAAGAAATTTCTAACCCTAACTCAGAATCTCGGTAAGCTAAGTTATGCACTTTTATCTGTAACTACGCCATTATTGACTGTTCATGTGACTCTTTGATCCATATCGTTTTAAACTTCAAATTTTACTATTCATTACTGGTAATATCTACTTATAACTGTTCTCGAACTGTCGATTTCAGTATTATGAGTTACATTTAGCCTGCATATGGCATTTCATGAGTTGTCCAGAAATTTCTAGGGCTTAATGCTACATTGTGTTTATATTTTGAGTTCTTGAGTTTTTGCCCTAATTTTCTGAAATGCTTTTAGGCTGGAACTTCCTCTGCATCTGCTGTTCCTGAACAGGCTCAAAATCCATCGGTTGAGATTCCACCGCCTCAACCATGTATCACCTGTGGATGTGCATTGACGAACCATCTGTTCGTGCTTATGCCTCTGGAGTTAAGGTAGTGGACGACCTGAACCAGTCTGGCATTCTGCCACTGTTCATGCTGGATGATGAAGATTTCAGCTATCTGCTAGCTGAAGAATTCTACCAAAAGGCTATTATAAATGAATCACGGTCTTCCATCACTTGGCCGCCGAACCGCCAACGTCACTATCACTGCTTCCCGAATCGCCAAGATTATCGGTGTAGAGTTCGATGGTCCTACCTCTCTCACAGACGCTGAAAAGGCTACTGCCTGGTCATATATGCGTGGAGAGAATACTCCAAAGGAAGCTGCTGCCAAGATGAAGAGAACCTTGTTTGAAGATGACGTCTACTTCATCAGCCATCTGTTTGACAAAAAATTGATCTTCAAGAATGGCACCCACGACATCATGACTTCGCATCACCGAGTACACTGTCATCCCCGAACCTTCGACTCAACCGGCTCGATTTTATTTGAGCCGTTATGCGATGTGGAAGCGCCAAGGGTTCCTTGCGCAGCGGCCATGTCCGGTTTATCAACCGTCTTCTTCGAGCCAACACTCGCCACACTCGCCTCATGGCCTTCGAGAAGAAGAAAGTTCAGAAGTCCATCCAATTCACCAGCACCTTCATCATCAACTATCAGAAACTGAAGAACGAGAAGAGAATTCAGCAGGGCCTTCACCCACTCGTCATCATCCATGCCCTGAACCCCCCACCACTTAAAGTTATCAGAATCAACCCTGAGACTACCGTGGATGCTCTCATAGCTGAGCAAGAAGCTATCCAAGGAGGCCGCTGCTGAAGGATGCTCCAACAAGACTGCTGCTCCTGCTCCCTCCACTCTCAAAAGGAAGAAGAAGATCTCTTCTGCTGCGGAGGAGCCGGTCCCTAAAAAAAGGAAAGTTGCTTCCTCTTCAAGCACTACTGTTGCTAACCCTGCTGGCCCCCAAGTTAAAAGGAGAAAGAAGACCGCTGCTCCATCCGCTCCCACTCCCGTGCCTGAAGAGTCTGCTGAACCTGATGCTGCTCCCCTCCGTCCTCGCAAGCGTAAAACCAAACGCGTTGAACCCTCCGAACCTTTCATCCCCTTCGTTCCACCTTCCTCTCCAATTACTTCTTCCTCCCCTTCCCTTTCATCTTCAACTGCCCTGCCTGGGAGGAGCCCCTTTGAGCCATCTTCTGCCCCTTCCTCTCCTACTCCCTCTTCAACCCCTCCTGTTGCTGAGGAGGAGCATTCGTCACCTGCTCCTAAGAAGAAGAAACGCAGACTTCGCAAGAAGTCTGTGGTTCCAACACCCTCTTCTCCACCCTCTCCACCTAGAGACACTATCCCTTCTCCGCCATCTTCTCCGTAACCCATCTCCATCGTTAATCCGTAATCCTCTAGCCATCGCACGCTTCTCACACACTCTTCTCCCTCTACTTCCTCTCCTTCCTTCTCTATGCCCGACCACTTCTCTCCTCTTGCCCCTAACATCTCTACTCTTCTTTACCAAACAGCCTTTCTACCCGAAATCTTCCCTCCTATCTCTCAATACATCACCCCTATCTCTATCTCTTCTGACCTTTACCAGATTCTCTTTCCCTCCATCTCTTCTGCCACCCATTCCTTTCTGTTTGACTTCTCTTCTATTTCTGACCTTCTCTACCCTTCTACTTTCCCTCCTAACTTCATTCTTCTACCCGACTATCCCTTTCCTTCCTACCTCTTAGAAGCATCCTCTTCTCTCTCTCGCTTTCACTTCTCTCACAGCCTTAGCCACCGACATTGAAGTTGATTCCAGACCCTCTTCTCCTCCACTTACAACCTCTGCTAACAACCCTGCTTCATCTGCCTCCTCTCCAAACCCTGCTCATCATCCTTCAACAAGCCATATTTCCATCAACCTCAACCTCTTCTACCTCCCAACGCCGATCCGCCTCTTCTTGATCTTCTTCGAGCAAACCATGACCGGCTCGCTCGCCCAACAAAGACGGTCTCAACTATGGCCCAAGATCGAGGTGCTCGCCTATGGCCTCAACGCTACTCATGCCACTATCTTTGACATCGGCAAGATTGTCGATCAACGGTGAACGACATCGCTCAAGCTTTCACTACTCACCGGTTCCCCGGTTCAAGATCAACAGTACGCTCGATAGGCATGCTACACTCTCAAGAATCAAGATTGTGGCCTCTTCAATGAGCTCAAAACCGGATAGCTCGAACAATTCTTAGTCGAAGGGAGGTTGCTGATTTCACCAATCTTTGCCTGGTCGAACAAGCTGATGCAAGAGCTGCTGCTGCTAAACACCGTAGGGTTGGTGCCATCAGGGAGGAGAGAGCTAATCACTTTTTGAATCAAGCCCACGATTGAAGAACGTAACCGACTCGAGAACGCTCGAATGACAGAATAAGAGTCCTGGTTGAGACTACTTAGAACGCCGACGCACTCAACCCCATCTATTCTGAATTTGTTAGTACTTGGTTCTGTATCTTTATTTTTTAAACTATGTTGTTTTGCCAAAACTTCTGCTGTTTAAACAGCTTGTTTAATCACAGATGACTTAAGTTTCTTTCAAAGTTTAAATTGCTTTATATTGTTATTATCTGCTCTATTTAAACTTCGTGTTTAAATCTTTACATAATTGCATGCATGCTTATCTCATAGATTTAAACTTGCTTTACTTAGTACTTGATATTAATGCTTTTCTCTTGTAAGTATTTAGTCTAGTAGCTATCTCTACTAAGACTTCGTCTCGAGAGGCATGTCTGCTCTAAATAAAAAAAAAATTTAGACATGTTATTTTCTCAGTGCATGATTCAAAGTCTGCTAGTAGCTGAGATGATGACATCAACCAAATAGGAGGAGATTGTTGATTCCTAATTTTAGATTTGGTTGAGTCATCCCCGGATTCTATTGCACAGTGGCTAAAAGGTTCAAGCATCGATTAATGTGGCAACCTGTCTTAGAATCAATTTGTTTAGAACTGTTTAAGTGTTAGTATTAGGCGCGGTTTTGATAGCCTCTCCGTGCCTTGAAGGACCCAGCAGACTTTGAAGTCTGCGCTCAATGTCGAAAAAGTCAAGATGAGCCAATTCATGATATTATGACACGTGGACACCTATTTTGGATATTTTCGAAAATATCTAGTCTTTATGTCTTCATCAAGTTTCATTTTCAAGAAGTCAACTCTCCATGATGACAACTGTCCAGACTGTCTCTGAATTCTGAAGACTGAAGACATTACCCGTTTTGGCTAAGAAGACTTTCCAAGCCGCAAAGCCTCGCACCGAAACTTTACTCAATTGGGAATGTCTTCTCGCACACCGCATCTCGGCGATGACTGGGTTACATCTTCCAAAGCGCCGAATTGCATTCAATGCAATTGAACGTTGGACACAGTTCACTCTGTCTCAATCCAACGGTCCAAAAATCTCTTCCTGGTATTTATTCAAGTTTTGAAGACTCGAAGAAACAACTCTTGCGCATTAAACTCTCAAGCTTCATCTTCAACACTCAAGCATTCAAGAGATCAAAGGACAAGGACTAACACTTCACCAAACTTTCAAGCCGCAGATCTACCATCTTAAATTCGTTTCGACTTCATTTAGTTTGTCTTTAAATCTGTTTTTAATTTCGCATTACATGAAGAGAACAATTAATCATTGATTGCTCTCTCACCTTTATACACTTGGTTAAAAACTCATTTTGTACACGATCCATTAGTGATCTTACTCATAAACCTAGTGGATAAACAAGTGCACTTTTAAAATCCAAAGCTAACCACTTTGGTTGTGGATGTAGTACTATTCACGCATTTGCGAACCACTTTAAATTCATGTGCCTTTATTCGAATCGTTTTATTACTCTTATTAACTGCTGGTGCTTAATTGCTTCAGAATCTGTACTATTTTATCAGCACTTTTTTAGTTCAGATTCTATCTTGTTTCCGCTGCCTTAACACTTCTATTCAAACCTTTCAAAAATCTTTAAGAAGTGTTTAAGAAAAGTTTTGCTAAAAACACATCTAGGCTATTCAACCCCCCCTTCTAGCCTAGATTGAGCCTACTTTGGGACCAACAGGTGGCTCCTCGACCATTCGAACAATCATCCATAGCTCTTATTCAAAAACTTAATCATCCAATGTTTTAATTAAAAAATGAAACTAAGTTGCAAATATGAAATTTATGTTTCGAGTAGATTAAGTTGATATATTTATTATCTCAAAACCTATAACGTGTGAATGAGATATTAATGCTCAAAGTAGATAACTTAACTTTGTAAATTGAAGAGTAAAGTAGGTATGAAAAGTCATATCTCACAAAGGAAAAATAAAGAGTTTTAAGGAACTTTAATAATAGGCCCACCTTAGGAAGGAGTATCAATTGTTCCCAAAGGTTCAACCAAGTAGTGTGTGTGTGTGTGCATATATCGTTGCTGGGACTCGAGCACTAGTCTCAACAGCAACGACATAGAATACTCACCACTAAACTACAACCTCCTCTTGAAGCTATATATTTACAAACAATTTATTACAATAGTATTGTATTTTTCAAATTATAGCTATATATTCTCAAAATTGAAATATCTCATAAATACCATATTTGTAAATTACTTAAACTAGATGTAGTTTGTGTGTATGTAGATGTGTGTGTCTAGTTGTGTGTGTATATATTCACAAAATATCTACACCCCTTCATCTCTCTCTCTCTCTCTCTCTCTCTTATCTTTATTATCTACAACATGTCGCATGCATTGAGATAATTAGAGATTCTTTTGAGAAAAAAAAGGACAACTTAGGAGATCTTAGTTCCTTGCCAATGAGCTAGGTTGGATTTGATTACGGTGGCTAATAAGTCTTTAGAATTTAAAATAAAATTTTCGGAATGGAAAAATAAAATAGTTTAGTCACCGGGATTCGAGCCTGTGTCTCCACGTACACAACGTGAATTCTCACCACTAAACTACACCTCATGATTCTAGGTATTTACTAACATTTTATTGCAATAGAAAGTATTTGCAAATTACTACTATATAATCTCAAATATGAATTATCTCATATATGTTTTATATTTAAAATTATTTACTAACTAGTCGTAGTATATGTGTGTGTGTGTGTTCATGTGTGTGTGTGTGTGTGTGTATC
>JABEVN020000932.1:22500-27251 GCA_013146195.2 Codonopsis lanceolata | reverse complement strand
ACATAGAAAGACATTCATACATATTTCAAATAAAAGTTCTCATTATAAATCTTTCAATTACATGAAGTTTAAACAAATACAAGGATGATCAAAGTTATCTAGTTCCTCCTGCCTTGGTCCGTCCCCGAGGTGTCTAGCTCGCAAATATTCTGGCCCATCTCTGGACCGCATGTTGGAGGAAGAGGTGGTGGGTAGGTCGTGTCGGTTGAGAGGAGGAGGCAAATTCGTTTACGCGGCGGGGAGGTAGCCCGATTCTCCTCGACATCTATTATCAGGGCAGCAGGTTGGGGAGCGATCCTCATCCCTCATCGTGGTTGGCCTCGCTCTCGAAAATAGCGTTCATTTGATCAACCACATTATTGGCCAGCCAGTGGGAGGAATCACTCCGGCTCATCGCCTCCCATCATTATTCACAATGATCCCGGTTCATCCGGTGCAAGGGATCAGCGTGGCTACTCGAGCCGACACACTGGCGAGCCGCTCCCATCTTGCCATCATCTCGGGAGTTATATTCGGCGAGCCAGCTGCTGTAACATCGCATGAAAACATGGTTGCACCACTTGGGAATAATGAGAACCAGCTTTGCATCCACAGTGGTCAAGCTCGGTGGCCGCTTAAAAATCTTCAATAGCCGCAGCTTTGGCGCACCGAACCTCCGCGTGGTCACCTCGGCTCGCCAAGCTCTTCTTCTCGGCGGCAAAGCAACTGCGCTGCCCTCAAATTTCTTCCCTCTCTCGCTCAATGTTTTCTGCGAGCAGACCTCCCCTGTTCGAAGCAAACTCCACCTCGAGCTTTCAAAGCGGATAATCTCTTCCTCGAGCTTGGGCGGCAAGCTCTACGAACCTTTGTTAAGACTTCTTTGCCCTTAGCCAACAAGTCTTCTTTGTAAGACCCAGCCTTCATCGACTTTCGCTCGCTCAAACAGAGCTCCCGCCTTATCTTTTATACTCATCCGCACGCTTGTGCGTAAGAGTGACCTTGGAGGTAAACCGCAAAACAAAAACATACATGAGCAGAAGTATACATTATTAGCAGCCAAGTTATCTTCATCGAGTAATAAACACAACGCACTCGCCGAACTAACAATCCAATCTAATTCACCGAAAGCAAAGACGCTGCTCGGGTCTCAAGATCTCCACGGATGACATCGCCGACGATTTTCCTTTAGGATCCCCGCCCATAACAAGGCGCTCATGGTCCCCCCTCGATCACGAATGTTGATTCCTTCGAGAGGGGGACGGCGGCGAAGTTCATTCACAAAGCCCTAACCCCATCTCGGGATACGAGCCACAAAATTGGCTCTCACCACTAGGGGTAGCACTCGATGATGGCTCCTCGCGACGAGTGAGGGGAGGGGAAGCCCCGTGACCGGGAAGCGCCTGAAGGACGTGAGAGAAGGCACGGATCGACCGGCTTGAATTGTTTCGGGGTTCATTCCCCCCTGCTCGTGGTCGGGTGCCTTCGGCCTCCTCGCCGGGAATCGGGCACAATCGGCTCTTTCGAGAAGAGTGCTCGGCTGGCGGGCCGCCCTAGAGGAGATCTCGGCTCAGAGAGGAACCAGAGCACGAGATGATTTTTTGCTCCTTTCGTAAAAGGGGGCCTTGGGTAAGGATTCGAGGCAAGTGCCGCCGCGGCCAATCAACTCACCGTGGCGAGCAAATGCACTCGCCTTGAACTCAATCTTCCTCTCGCCTCAAGTATATCTTTCACCACCGCAAGCAAAAAAGAAAACAAGTTAGAAAATGTCGAGATACCTTCATTAGACTCATAATGAACAATAAAGAGCGAATACCAAAGATCCTCAAAGTCAAATCGAGGTGTGCAATCTCCCCCTAGACCGCATAACTCGCACTCGCTGGGGAACTTGTGATCATGACAAGTTCCCCAAAAAGGATGAACGGGCTCAGGGGCTATATCAATCAAAGGAACCACACCCTCCACGGCAGCAGGGTACATCCCGGCCAGGCGTAAGATCCGAGGGTCCTGCACGATTGATTTCCACCAATCAACCACTCCCGACCTCGCCGTCACTCCCAACGCCTCGCAACATATCCATACACCTATCCTCTCCGGTGAAGGTGGCATACCGATCATAAGTCAGAGGCTTCATCACATAAGGGGTCGGAGCAAATGGCCACCCGACCCGAGATTCCACAACAACAATCCTTTTGTCCCACTTATCGACTTTATGGGGAAATTCGGTAAACAACTTCAGGGCTCCAGCTTTTGATCGGCCAATAATCCTACCCGATCTCTTGTCCTTGGTGAATTGAAAAAGTTTTCGGAGAATGGTTGTCTCCGGTTCAAACCCAATCCGGCAAGTCGCGCTAAAGGCGATCAGAATCAGCATCGTAGTAAGCTGGAGGTCACAAGGAACGTCGTTGGTCTCCTTAAGAACTTCGACAACAAAAGGATCTAGCGAAAACGCATCCCGACACGAAAGAAATCATAGAAAAAGACCACTCTTTTGGTCTTACTCCTCATCCGAAAGCAGAGTCATCTCGGATTCATAAGGAACCCTCGGTAATCTTCCCCTTGGAAATCCCAATGGAGTCAAACCGGTTCCCCGCCTCTACAACCGAGTCCATGGGACTCCCAAAGTGAGCAAGCGAGCTCAAGATTAAAATAATCCTCGTTGCGAGGTCTCCTACCCGCCGAGGTCGACCAGCCACTTCCTTCGTCGGGCATCTCACTCGAGCTTCGCCTGCCTACCTCATCCCAGTCGGTGGTCACATCGTTCACAACCCTTTCAAGGACGGCATGACTACTTGCTTCTTGAATATTCCTCTCTCTCTCGAAATCAACATGTCGACCACTCTCTCGAATCTACGGGTGAATGATGCTCACAGGCACCATGGTCATAATCATAAGCTTCTTGCTCATGATCGAACTGCGTCATCAAAAAGTCGAAGAGGGGAAGACATCCTACAACAGATCGAGCAATAATCTGGATTAATCCCCAGAAAATTATGATTCTTCGAAGGTTTTTCCTTGATCTCCCTGCAAACTACCCAAGCCTAAACTGAAAGTCCTAAGAATCTACCCAGAAAACCATGAACATGAAGAACACGAGAAAGAAGCGAAACCGTAAAACTCAAAGAAACGTAAGAGAATTAAAGCAGAGAAACTTACTTGTGCGTTGAGCGGGGAATCAATTTGCTAGAAATTTGAAATGTTGAAGTGATCCAGAATGACATAAACGAGTTTCTTGTTAGAAAAGAGAATCGCCAATGAGGAAAGTAATAGCAAGAGCAAGGCGGAGCAATTGAAGGTTAGAAGGCAGTAAAAAAGAAAAAGGGTTAGGGTTTTACCCCTTTTATAGGCGAAATTTTGGGAAGAAGGCGCCCAAATCACGCGCCCACAATTTCAAAGAAAGGCGGCCGCGAAGCACCGATCAAGCCCGCCATATTAATGCACGCCTCGAAAACACGCGACTCATCATGACTGAACTCAACAACTGTCACTTCAGAAGAGTCTTTTCAGTCTCCCTGCAACCGGCGCTTCGAATGCACTAACCGTCACCAATAAAGCAGCTCCCTTCACTTCGACAACAATAAAATCATACAATTGTATTGCTCCTGCGCCAAGCATAAATACTCGCCGAGCAGGAGCTTGAGGGGCCACCGATGAGCTCGGCCCAAACTTTGGTCACGAGCCAAGCACGAGCTCCAACACGTGGTAGTCACATGCATGAAGACCAGAAAGAAATTACCCGAGCAGATAGCCGAGATGATCATCGTACATCTATCGGCGAGGAATTTCTATCACTCAAGCGAGAACAATTTGCGATTGAGCTTGGTATTAATTTCGAGATAACCTGATCCCGAGATTTTAGCCATGATTCCTTCGGTTCTGGTCAACCGCATTTATGGTATTGCGGTCTAAAATATCAGCGTGATCATAGCCTAACCGGATCTTACTCCCAGAAAGGCTATATATACTTCATAAAATCTCATTTGAAAGGTACGCACTATTGCACATACCGAAACCCTGTTATTTTGCTTTCAACTAAGCTCAATACTTACTCTCACACCTGAGGGTTTCGCGAGGCCACCTTGCATTCCATCTAAGGTGTTTCCTCTTTCCTCTTTGGCAGGGTTTTAAGAGTTCTCACATTCAGTTAAGCCCAGATATCCTACAAACCGCAAGGACCGGCCCAAGACCAGATTGTGCAGCATCAGTGGGAAAGGTATACTATCTACATTTAGTTAATCTTTTGATTTTTAAAATAATTTTGAATTATATTTGTTTATATAATTACAAAAAAAATGTGGTAGTTATATCAATTTTTCACTTAAAAATAAGTGTGGTAGTTAATCTTTAGATTTTTAAAATAATTTTGAATTATAATTTTTTAAAACCACTTATTATTCATTATCTGAGGGATAGTAATCCTAGTTTCAGGATTCGTATCAAGAAGCTTAGATAACACAAACAATTATCCACATTAACGTAAACAAAATAACCCAACCATTAACACAAACAAAATAACCCCACAAGACCATATATCCACCTTCGCTGCTTCGTACCATTTTTGCCCTAATACCTCTGACACAACATACGTCGGCGTCCTACAAAACATATGAAAAAGACCATCCCCTCGAATTTGCTTCGAAATCGCACTCAATCCGAAATCAGGGACTTTCAAATCACCATCTTTATCCAATAATATATTTTCCGGTTTCAAGTCCTGTAATAACGCCGCGTGCGTGACAATATCCGACAACTGGAATTAGCTGTTGGAAATACCG
>JABEVN020000932.1:0-17500 GCA_013146195.2 Codonopsis lanceolata | reverse complement strand
ACTATCCTATGGATACAAAACAAACCCAAATAGTCCGTTGACAACCCAAATGTCCACTAATCTCCAAAATGTCTTACACATTATACTATACTAATAAACATAAATACAATGTACAAATTAAGCTGACTCAAGCATCAGTAAACCACTTCTAGCCATAAAACTCGAGCCTGACACCAAGCTTCCCTATAACTATCACCTGGAAGGAAGAAAATGGAAAGGGTGAGCACAAATTGCCCAGCAAGGAACCTGCCAAAATTTAAAGGATGTGACAGTGCATCGAAAGTGTATCGAAGTAGCTTTATCAATTTGATAACAATAGTTGCGAAACAAAACCAAACAATCATATCTCTCTGTCGAAGAGTGGAGGAACAATAACGATAAATAATAATATCAAATCAAATTCCATAACACTTGAGCTGGCCAAATGCCCAACCCTACAAAACAAATGACTCAAACATCAAAGTGTCATTGAAGATGCCACTTTAACCAAGAGCCGCAATAATAATACCAATAACCGGTGATGGAGCAGTCAACTTGTGACGCTATCAAATAGTAACATAGTAACAACTCAAAGTGTATATAGCAGAGTATCAAAACAAATACGAATCATCGATTCCGAATGAAGTGATCAACGAATAAACGATAACAAGCTCAAATCCAAACTTAGTAAGAACAATATCTTTCAAAGGTTTCAAATAGCAGGAATCAAATGGTAACTAGGTTGACAAGAACCCTTACCTCAAGTCTGAGACAATCCAAATACCCAACCAGCTAACTCACTTCAATCTAACATATAACACAATGAAATGACTTAAGAACTAACTTTAAGTACCATGTTTACAACAATAAACAATAAGCACAATTATTATGACTACAATATGTGATAATTAATCATAATTCAAAATTACACGCACAATCTAATTCTGAAATCAAGTCCATTCAAAATTATTTTGAAAAATAATCAATTTAGGGTTTTGAATCACTTGATTATGATTTAAAAGGAGTAAAATATGACCATTCAAAGTTTGTGACTTTTCTTAAAATTCATAAGGTTCAAATCCGAAAATTGATAAACTGCGAGGATTAAGTTTCCTTTCAGCAAGTTAAAACTATAGGGGCTTAGTTGCAATTTCTGAAATTATTCATCTTCCTTTCAGCAAGTTAAAACTACAGGGGCTTAGTTGCAATTTTTAAAATTATTCATCTTCAACCTCAAGAACCGAGTTGATCTGTAATTATATTTTCTTCTCAATTGGTCTTTCTCAACCCAAATTCAACTACATACATACATACATTTCCATGTTATTAGACAATATTAACAAATTCATACTACATAAAGACAAACCCAATTGAAATCATGTATCCAAAACTCAAACCCACCACTTCTTGCATCTTGAATTCTTGACCCATTCTTTCACTAAAATAATTCTCACTCTCTAAAATTAACCAATCCCTTCATACACAAACATATTTATATCTATATTCCATCCTTTCCAAGCTTCAAACCCAACCCAAAACAGCTTTAGTCACATAGAAATACACATACATATATACACACACCCAGCAGCAACACGCACACACACACATATATAACCAATATCAATTTTAATACATTTTTGATCAAGTTTGGAAACTTACCAATTTCAGAGAGGTTGGGTGTTCAAGTCACTAGAGACACCATGAACTTTACAACTCAGTAGAGAGGTCGGGTGTTCAAACCTCTTCAGAGGCATCGTTGTTGTTAAAGCCTTATCCAAAGGCCCGAGTTAGCTACTCACTTATCTTAACGGAGAGGTCGAGTGTTCAAGCCCTACCAGAGGCACCTTGGTACTTAACTACTCTCAACCGAGAGGTCTGATGTTCAAATCCTCGCCAGAGGCACCATTTGTTCGAGTCACACCAAAGGCATCATATATATATATATATATATATATATATATATATATATATATATATATATATATATATAATTGTAACCTTTCAAGGTATTAAAAAAATAATAAAAAATTAAAGGTTGGAGTACGGTCTTTGTCCCCTCCAACCTTTTGAAAAAAAAAAACCAATTTCAGTTATGTTTTCCTTTTTCTCTTCCTCTGTTCTTCCGCTTCCTCTTATGATTCCTTTTTTTATTTTCTGTTTTTTTTCCTTGTTTTCAGTTTCCTTTCTCTCTTTGCATAAATTTTTATTTACTAAATAATAAACAATGTACATATACATATTTAATATTTTATAAGCAAGTCAACAAAATATTATTTTAAGTCAAACATATGAAAAGTGATATCAAATATGTTTATTACTTACTAGCTCAATGACAAAATTATAAATATTATATTTCCATAATGAAGTCAATAACACGATATAAACAGACAATTATGAACTACCAAATTACAATAACAACTCGTACGTAGTACATGCTAAAATATGATTATAAATTGGGGTCGAGATTATATACAATTAACCTGAGTCAAATAACCTTTTATAACTTCTTAATAATTTAAGAGGATACTATATTAACCCAAATAACCCGAGAATCACATTTAAATTTAGTGTTCAAATTATTGCACATGTAATACAATTAAATTAACCACATTTAAGTGAACCAAATAGTCAGGGTGTTACAGTTGAGCTGTGAGCGGGTGGAGCTCCGTTTTACGAATAAAGATGCGTAATACCGTCTTATAGAAGACTTATTCTTTTCTTTTCTTTTTTTAATAAATAAAGAAGGCGACACTTGCGGTTTATTAAAATAAAGGAAGAGCGAACAAACTTGAGGGGGACAACCAGCCTTACCCGATTTAGGGGGGACGGAGGAGTCTGACCTCGAAAAAGAGAAATACAAGACAAGACAAAGCTACCTACGAAAAGTATGCAAACCCGAATAATCCTGGTGTAACACAAGTCGAACTGATTGAGGAAACTCCTGATACTTATTCTTGACTCAAAATAGAGCTCATAAAATCAAATAAGAGATATATAAGTCCAGTTGGCAATGAAATAAGGCTAGCGAGGGGGTGAATAATATTTTAAAAACTTTAGGGGTTGTTTTGAAAACCTTTAAGAGTTGTAGCAGAAAAAATAAATTTTCAGCAGCTGATGTAAAATCAGCAGGTATGTTGAACGTAAAACAGTTTGGTTTGGTTTTCTTTTGATCACTAAGATATAAGGACTGAATTAAAAGAAAAACTATAAAACAACTAAGTAAAGAACTTTCTATAATGCAACTGTTAAACACTTAAGTAGATAACAACTGCTTAAGTGTATAAACAGTAAAAATGACAGAAAGACAAAGACACCGTATTTGGAATGGTTCACAGTGTAAGTTGCTACGTCCACTACCAAGTTGGTCAAGCTTAGATTTTGAAGTGTACTAAGATTATATAAATTATAAGTGATCACTAATGGATCAGTGTACAACAAAAACCAGTGTTTGAGAAGTATGATTAATAATTAATCAAACTTGCGCAACAATCAAAGGTTCCTTAAGGATTTGAAAGAATAAAGGAACAAAACAAAACAATGATTGTTCAAACAAGAACTAAAAAAGATTAATATGAGAAAGACTATCTAGTTGGTGTTTGAGAGAAGAAGCTCTTCAAAGAAAGATTGAAGTTTTGGGTTTGAATGAAAGCTTCAACATGTTTGTCTCTTTCAGTGTGCTTTGAGGATTTGAGATTTATGAATACTGAGCACGTAATTCTGTGAATGTTGTGTTCTTCAATCCTTACTTCAAACGTTTTATAAAGATATCTAGAATTGTAATCGTTTGAGAGAGCAATGTTGTATCTTGAATTTCTTAACGAAATGATGATAAAGAACTTTCATTGAATGCCCGAAAATCTTGCAAAGTGTAAGAGATAAAGAGTGTTCTCTAGTATGAAATATTAAAGAGAGTGGTTAGTCATGATAGAATAAAGAAGAACATTTAATACATACATGAAAGTCTTCTATTGACAAGACATGTGAAAAGTTCTTTTGTTTGAAAAAGACGACCAAATAATGTTTTATAAAAAGGCGTGAAGGCGAAATATTTCAATAGAAAGCGGTGTTCGGTAGAAAGAAAATTTTGAATGTATAGCGAATCTTGACACGACAACATTATCGGCCACCATTTGCTAATGACTTATGTTATAGGCAAGTGTAATGAAGCAAGTAAGAATGCTGCTTAAACAAAGTCAAAAGGGGTATCTTCTGTACTTAAACAAAAGAGGGTATCTTATCTGCTGAAGGTTCAACAGATAGATTTAGACTTAATACAAGGTTTAAATCTCAATTTGGTCACCATATTTTCGACCAAAATTCATTAAGCTCACTCCACTTTTTTTTTCATCAATTTAATCACTCTATTTTCACATAATTAGCACGTTCATCACTCCATCCATATATTTGGATGGAAAGTTTAATTTTTTTAGGAAAATAAAAAAAAAATATCCTTACTAAATTTTGGGGTTTGGAGGGTCTCCTTCTCCTCTCAAACATAATTTCTTATTGTGCGACTTGAATTTATCAACATACCTTTCAAAGGTAAGGAACATTATTGTTTTTTCAAAGATTTCCATCAAACTTAACTAACATAAATGATTCTAGTGACCTTATTGACTTTTGAAGCCAAGTAGAGTGATTAAATTGAGGATAAAAAAAAGTAGAGTGAGGTTAATGAATTTTGGCCGAAAATAGGGTGACCAAATTGAGATTTAAACCTTAATACAAAGTCTAAGTAAAAACAACTTAATGATCTAATCAATTATTTAGCTTTTTTAACGTAATGGTTTTAAGTAAATTTTAAAACATGCAAGTTTCTACAAGATACTCCCTATGTCACAAAATTATTGTCATGTTTTCCTTTTTCGTCCGTCCCAAAATAATTGTCTTGTTTGAAACTTTCCTTTTTAGAACAACACTTTTACCACTTTTGTCACGCCCGGGAGATCGTGATTACACATCTCACAAGAGGTAAAGAGCAAAACCAAACACAAATCTAAAACAAAAGCCAAATCCAGAAAATGTTCCTGCCAAAACCAAACACTTTCCTGGATTTGGCTTTTGTTTTAGATTTGTGTTTGATTTTGCTCTTTACCTCTCGTGAGACGTGTATATATATATATATATATATATTCACTGTGTACAGGTACATCAGAGCAACTATCATCTGGATACAAAGTAAACCCAAATAGTTCGTTGATAACCCGAATAATCACGAACCTCTAAAACTTTATACTATAAACTATACAAATAGACAAAAAAAATACAATGTCCAAAGATGAGCTGACTCATGCCACACTATACAACTTCTAATTGCGAAACCCAAATCAGACACCAAACTTCTATCTAACAATCACCTGGAAGGAAGAAAAGAGAAAGGGTGAGCACAAATTGCCCAGTAAGGAACCTGTCAACATTAAAGGATGTGATAGTGTATCAAAACTGTATCAAAATAGCTTTATCAATCTGATAACAATAGCTGTGAAACAAAATCAAAAGCTGCAAAACAAAACTAAACAATCATATCTCTCTATCGAAGAGTGGATGAACAATAACGATAAACAATGATATCAAATCAAATTCCATAACACTTGAGCCGACCAAATACCCAAACCTGAAAAACAAATGACTCAAACATCAAAGTGTCACTGCAGATGCCACTTTGACCAAGAACCGCAAATACAAATACCAACAACCGGTGATGGAGCAGTCAACTTGTGACGCTATCAATCGTAACATAGTAACAACTCAAAGTGTATATGGCGCAGTAACAAAACAAATACGAATCATCGAATCCAATGATGTGAACGAAGAAACGATAACAAGCTCAAATTCAACTTGGTGCAAACGATATCAATTATCAAATGTTTCGAATAACAATAATCGAATGGTAATTAGGTTGACAAGAATCCTTACCTTAAGTCCGAGACAATTCAAACACCCATCTAGCTAACTCACTTCCATCTAAGCATATACTACAATGAAATGATTTAAGAACCAACTTCCAGTACCATATTTTTAGTAATGAGCATTAACTATTATTACTACAACTAGTTTTTTTAACCTGTGCATTAAACGCACGTCAACTAAATTGTACATAAAAAATAAAAATGATTGATTTATTAACAATTACACATAAGTATATCATTAATCATTATAGATTTTAAAAAAATTTCTTATACACAACATTAATTGTCATATTAGTTGGTTTTTCATCTTCACCGCATATCAATATCTTCAAACTAAAATAATTTGTTACTCTACAAACTACGACATATACTGTCCATGGCTAAATACTGTTTTTTTTTTTCAAAAAGAGACCTACGTGCAGTTATTGACTTTGTCACTTGTTAATTGTTATTGTATATGATACCAACAATGTAAATTGTCGTCTCTGGAACTTGAAAGACAATATTACATCGGATAGAGTTAATGACAATCTTGGGAAAAAATATTTTCTCCAACATTGCTTCCTTTCAAAATTTGTGTTTAAACAATGTGATCGTCAAAAATTATGATGATTAGTCTTGTTTCATTGTACAACCCTGCAGCATGATCAATGTTTCTTAATAGCATTACTGGAACACTAATTTTAAATGTCAATTTATGGTCTGACAACCCCGAACACTTTATAATATTCAAAAACTATGTATAATAAATGTCTTCGAACAAATTTGAATTTTTTCCGCCCTGCAAATAGAATCTGAACTCAAATAAGTTCTTCCTTTTGAATGATTACTTTTATTAAATTATATTTGTATTGTATGAATAAAGAAATTTCTTAGAAGAAAATAAGCTAAAATGAAAATAACGAAATTATTTTTACCGTTAACTATTATTTTTGTTTGTAAATTATTTTGATTTTAATAATTTTCCTTATATATATTTTTTATTTTATTGATTTCGTAACTATTATTTTGTTTTATTTTTAAGAATTAGTTTTACGGAAAAAAAACTTGTTCTAATTTTTTATTATTATTTTGCTAACCTCAGTTTAAATTGTTTTGTTTTATTGACTCTGTAACTATTATTTTTGTTCTATCAAATATTTTTATTTTACTAACATATTTTGTTTTACATAACTACTTTTAATAATTTGTTTTAAACTTTTGTTCCGTAAATTATTTTTATAAGTTTACTAACCTCAGTTTAATTTTTTTTTGTTTTATTGACTCCGTAACTATTATTTTTGTTCCATCAAATATTTTTATTTAACTAATGTATTTTTGTTTTACATAACTATTTTTAAGAATTTGTTTTAAATTTTTGTTCCGTAAAATATTTTTACTATTTTAGTAACCCCAGTTTAAATTGTTTTTGTTTTTATTGACTTTGTAACTATTATTTTTGTTCCATCAAATATTTTTATTTTACTAACGTATTTTTGTTTTACATATATATTTTGAAGAATTTGTTTTAAACTTTTGTTCTGTAAATTATTTTATTTTACTAACCTCCGCGTTAAATTATTTTTGTTTTATTGATTCAGTAACTTTTATTTTTATAGTGGTTTGTTCCATAAATTATTTTTATTTTACTAATCTTTTATATTTTTGTTTTCTTGACTCTGGAACTATTATTCTTGTTTTAGTTACTATTTTTTATGTTTAAAGAGAGAAAAATGTTTAAACATAATTAAAGAGTGCAGATGGTGGTGATGATTAAGAAAATAGGGAAGAAACGGGAGAGAGAAAGAGATATACAACCAGAGAAGGTAGGAGAGAGAAAGAGTGAAATTGTAACTCAAAAGTCAATAATTTAAAAGTGAGATTTTAGAAGAAGAAATCTACACTTGTCATTATATATATATAACTCAACAATTTGCAATAATCAATCATAACTCAAAATGCACATGTAGAATGATTTTGAAACTAAGTTCATTCAATAGTACTCTGAAAAATAATCAATTTAGGCTTTTGAATTACTTAATTCCGATTAAAAATGAGTTATTCATGACCATTCAAAGTTAGTGACTTTTCTTGAAAATCATAAGGGTCAAATTCAAAAATTCTTAAACTGTGAGGAGTAATCTATAATTCTGTAATTATGTTATTTTCTATCTTTAGACAACCCAGTTGATCTGTAACTATTGTTCCACTGATTAATATCACTAAATAATCGCAAATAATCAAGGCAAAGACTTGTGTAAGACGGTCTTACGAATCCTAAATCCGTAAGACAAAGCCCCATTTAGAAATTAACGAGTCATAATAAATACAAAACATATCATTAAAAATCATATAACCAGATCAACCGAGATGGTATGTGGTTGTAGCTTTAATCTTGGTTGAGATCACGGGCTCAAATTCCTTAAGTTGCTATAGACACCTCAAATTCGTACGCCTATTTTGTATTATCCAAATAAATATTGTAACTAATAATTATCTCTTACATGTTTCAAGAACAAAGATACAAATGAATCAAGAAAATGAATAAATCAACAAAAAAGAGAAAACAAAAAAAAGAGAAAGAAAATAAAGAAAAATAAAGAAAAGAAGAAAAATGAAAACAAAAGAGAAAAGAAAAAAGAAAAGGAAAAAGAAAATGGGGCAGCTGGTGATCCACCACCCTTTCTTTTCCCCCGAATTAATCCCCCAATAAATATATTCATTACTCCTTCACTCACAATCTCCCCCTCATTCTCACTCACACCGGCCCACCCTCTACCTTCTCTCACAATCTCTCTAAATCCCTCACATATACTCGCCCACTCACGGCACCCCCTCCCCAACGTACACACATACACACACAAACAAACGCACACGCACTACACGCACACACACAAGCACATACGACAAATACAAGCAATTACGGTTTAAAATCAGGCATGACATACATCAAATACAATAAATACAAGTAGTTACACTGTCCGAAATCAGACACGCCATACATCAAATACAACAAATACAAGCAGTCACGTTGCCTAAAATCAAACACAACAAATACAAGCAATCACGTCGCCCGAAATCAGACACAACAAATACAACAAATACACGCAGTTAAGCTGCCCAAATCCCCACAACAGCAAAAGCAAAAAGACTCCCTTTCCCTGAAGAACAGAACGAGCACCTCTAGGGCCTATCAGAAAGGAGTTTGGTACGGGATAAAACCCTCGCACTTTAAGAGGTAGGTCTATTAAAGTTTTATTTACTTTTTATGTATAAAAGTGCTATTTAGAATGGTTCAATGTAAGCGAAATAAGCAGTTGTGTTGCTCGAAATTCTAGAGAAAATAGCACTAAAAAGAGTCATTATTATGACCAAATTTTTATAAATGTATTTGTAACTTTAGAAATGAGACTGCTGTAAGTTTGTAATTATCTCCTTATATATATGCAAATATATATTTAAAATCCTTTATTTCAACTGTTAAATAAATATAGAAAGCAAATTTAGCCAAAAAAAAACTTGTTTTGAGACCGAAAGGGCGAGTTGGGTGCCTAACCCCTTCCCACCTCGTAAATTAGCATCCGAACCCTTTTACAAATCTGATTATTTTTTGTTTTTCTTTATTTTCCTTAAAATAAAGATGACGACTCTGTTAACCACATTTTGAGTCCACAATTGAGACCCATCGTATTCCACGCGCTTGAAAGATTTTGAAACCACCCGCTCTCTCGATAACAGGGGGAATCGGTTGAAAATCGGGGCACTCACAGTTGCATAATTTAGTTTCATTGAGTGTGACTCCCCACGTGTCAACTTGGTGGCTTGCCATCTCATTAATGAGAAGTTTCTCATTTTGTTCTAGTGCTCTTGCACTTTCAAGGTTTACCGCCGAAATTCTTTTGTTTCACACGCCTTACAGTTTAATTTTTTGTCAGCTCCGGTATCCCTCCGTTAGACTCATTTGTATTGGGATGCTTGATGGACCATAATGGATTTTGACAAAATGTTAAGTGACACATTTAAAACCAAGCGTAACACATTTAAAAGACAAAAGTGATACATTTTAAGGTCAAAAGTGACACTATACAGGAAAATTTATTATAATTTTTATTAAAAATACAAAGTAACACTCTTAATACTAAAAAATGACACTTTTAATATTAAAATGTGACACATTTAATACTAAAATGTGGCACTTTCAATGCTATAAAATGATACTTTCACCGTTTCACCCAAAAAAATGACGGTTTTCATTTATAATCACTTATTTAAAGTAAAAGTGATATATTTAAGATCAAATGTAACGCCCCATAATCTTGCATGTGCATTGTATGCTTGTCTTCTTACTTTCTTGGTTGATTGTTGAGCATGTTTACTTGTTATATAAATGTCTTAGAATCATTCATAGATCATTTTAGAAGTCCATAACATGTTTAGAATCATATAAACTTGTTTGTAGAATCGCCGGTTTGATCGCGTTGAATTTAGCCTTAGCGATTCCTCTCGTTGCTCGTATTTGCTTCTATTTCGACGTACAAAGTTTTCGTTGAGTTCTTGACTTTATATTCAAGTCTTATTCATGTTGAAACAAACCTATTTCATGTCCAAGATATCCAAGTTTGATTGATGTTTGATTGGAGTTTGATCCGTTGTTCATTAAATCGCGTGGTTCGCGCCTTGTCTAACTTGTTCAGGGAGTTGTTCGGGTGTGTTTCCGACTCATTTTGAGTAGGGTTAGACCTTAGAATGGTTGCCCAAAAGTTTGGGACCATTTAGACCAAGTTTAGATCAAGTTTTAGAGGTTACGGGCAGAGCCGCATCTGGTGAGGCGCGCCTCAAATCTTTGAGAGTAATTTCGATTGAGTGCGAACTTGGGGAAGCCTCGGTACTTGGGCGGCGGCCTTAGTGAGGCGCCCGCCTCACTTGTTTTTCTTGCTACGGGCAGATTTCCTCTGTTTGAATTTGGCAGGTGTTCACTTCAAACCCCCAAACCTATCCTAAACCCCCTAACCCTTCCTACTTAAGTCCTAACATCCCTAACTAGATTTTTAAGTTAGATTAAGGGTCCATTAGTTGGTCATTAAGCCCCAAATCTGATTTGAAAAGGGACCACAAGTGTTTGACACTTGTCCACTCACCACTTTGACCTTTTAAAGCCACAAATCAGCTCTATACCCTCTCATTTGCTGAGCTCTCTCTCAAAAACGAATTCTCATCTTCTCCAAGTTCTCCCATGGTTTCTTAAGGTCTTCATCATCATCTACCTTCAACCATTCATCCATTGCCCAAGAGCCATTCATTAAAGTTGAAGAGCTCATCAAGGGAGCATTTCCATCGAATAGTTTCTTCTAGTTCTTTCTTTGGTGTGTATCATGTAAGTTACTCTCTTCTTCATCTTCTTCTTTAGTTCTCATTGACCCTAAGGAAACAAAGCCTATGGTGGTTGAGGTCAATGAGGACACATGTTATCTTCCTATGCTTATCTTCATGTATGTTGGGATTTTGATCTTGTTAGGAGCATGTATAGGAAGGTTTCTTGCCTATGAAAGTATATAAAACTCTTGTATCTTGATTATGTAGGACTTTGAACATGTTAGAAACATGTATGGTAATTGTTGATGAAAATGTTGTTAAGTGCTAATGGCCTAAATTGAGCTTACATGAGATGTGGTATGTTGAATGTGTTATATCTTCAATTTTGGACTCTATGATGAACATGTATCATATTATTATGCCTTGGTAAATTTATGACCTTGAAGAACTTAGTAATGAACTAGGTTGAGTTATGAAGCACATAGCTTCAATTACCTAAATTTGGGAATTTAGAGCAAAGACTCATCGAGTCGATTCTAGGGAAGATTTGAACTTGATAAACCTAATTTCAATCCCTACGAAGTTTGGACAACGTTTGGTCAAGTTTACTCAATGTTTAGTTGAGATCATTTATGTACATTTGAAACCGTTATGATTATTTGGTTATGAGCAATTGATTGCCTTGACTTGGTTTATTGTAGAAATTATACCCTACTTGGTCGGTCGAGTTCGCTCTTGTCGAATTCGATCATTATTTGCTCTTCTGAGTAAACATCTACTTGAGCATTGCATTAAGTCGGTGGCACAATTTGGTTTGATTTTTATGTCGGGGTAGGGCGATGTATAGCCTTCACGAATTGAGAGATTCGTGCTCGCTATGGATCGCCGTACACAGGACCTCACACACCCCTCCATTGTAGGGCAATGGAAGTAGCCCCTGCCGTATCAATAAGTGCGTCATTTGCTATTAGCCGGCGGAGTTCGGTATATCGATGCAACGTCACGAGCATCGTAGTCACGATATTGGGTTAACAAACTATTTTGCGGGAGCTACAGGCGGCCGTGCCTATATCATATCCTACTTGTATGATTTATTTCCTTGCACTTACGTGAATAATGTGCTAAGTGCTATATGATGAGCGTGAACCTAATTGTGATAAATGCCATGTTATAACATGATCATGCATTTTAGTAACTTACTAAGTCTTCGACTTACCTATTTGTTTGCTTTGTCTTTCCTTAGATCCGAGCCGAGGAGGCGGTCACGTTAGACCAGCTTATCCCGTTTGGTTGGTTGTATTATAAAGGTTGATCTTTTGGACTTCTATTAGTTAACCTTTTATTTTGGAAAGGGCGTTGGGAAGCAAGTCATGTAGACTTGGCTTGGGTTTATGTTGTTTGATGTTGTTGTAACTTAACTACTTAATACTTGTAATCTTTTGGTAAGCCGAGCTTATATGTCGAACTTTGTTTATATGTGTATGGTTCACTACGGTTTTCTTCGCTAAAGCTCGTTTAATTTTGTTGTTGTAGTTGTCTCCGGCATGTTGTGGCGTTGAGGTTATTATAAGCATGTGTTAATAATTGTAGGAGTAGTTGTTGGGTTCGGTATTTGTAACGTCGCCGATGACTTGTTTATTTTAGGTTGTTTTAGGCCAAGTGTAGCCAGTTGTTGTTTGTATGCGATGTTGCGCCACATGATTTTATGATCCTACTATGCATGCTTGTGTTATTGATTATTTGGACTGACACGACTCGGGATCTCGCATTGGAGATTAGGATCGGGTCGTCCGGTATCGAGCTATAGGTTAGGTCGGCGGGGATAGGTTCCATGGCCTAGTTGGGTTGGTTATTTGTGTGTTGATTTTAACGTCGAGTGAATTCTTGTAGGAGTCAGATGGTTAATCCGGGGAGAGGTAGACCCGGAGAATTCGGTTGAACTGAAGTAGAAGTACACCGCCGAGAGATCCGGTAGTTCAGGATATGGGTGAGTTACATCGTTGATTGTTAGCTTTTAGGGGCCGGGAGGTCGAGCGGGAGGGCTTGGCACCACCACCACCTCCACCCAGAGACCAGGAGGGCTACCCTTTTAGAGGTTTCTTAAATTAAAGCCTAGTTCGTTTCTTGGGAGAAGAGCAGAGAGGCTGAGTTATGGATGGAGGAAATGATTAAAATATTGTCCATGATGGGGTGTTTGACGAAGAAAAAGAGTTATGTTAGCAACCTTTATGTTTAAGGGAGCCGCAGAGCATTGGTGGGTGTGTTAAAGGAGAGTTGGGAGATCTGACAAGTTCCCATTACATGGGCCGACTTCAAAGAGTTTAAGAATGAGTATGTCTTGGGATGTGGTTCGCAATCAAAGGGAGAAAAGTTCTATGATCTTGAGCAAGGTAGCATGGCGTGGCGAGTGATTACGCAAAGTTCACGAATTGAGCCGATATTATGCGTATCGGATTCACGGAGGCACGGAGAACACACAAGTTTGTGAAGGGGTTAAGAGCAGGAGTTTAGAAAGCAGATTTTAAGCGCTTAAGCTCACCTAGCAGTGCGGTTGATCGGGCATATGAGGTAGAACAAGACATTGATGAGCAGGGGTTAAGAATAATGCTAGTAATGCACGGCGGACTACCCGGAAACGATGTCAGGGGACAATTCGGGTAACGAAGGGGATATCGAGGGAGCGAGTGATAGGAAAAGGAGGCCAAAGTAGGCCACAATCGGGAAACAAGGTAATAACACTTCTTCATCTAAGGGGCAACAAGGGCAGTAGTGGGAGTATGACTTGCGAGTTATTGTCGGAAGCTAGGTCATACGGTTGATTGGTGTTGGGCGAAGCTCGGAAAGTGTACAATTTGTGGAGATGGTACCCATTTTAGGAAGGAGTGCCCGAGAACTTTCAACTCCAGGAAATGTGGCTGGTGGAGCCAGAGAAGTGTAGATGGGAAACCTAAGGTTCAAGGCCGGGTGTTTGCGCTTGATCGGTAGCGAGGTTCGAGGTCTGCGGTGATTGGAGGTACTCTTTCTATATTCGATCATAAGGCTCGAGTTCTCATAGATCCAGAGGTCTTCGCATTCATATGTTGCTTCGCACTTTATTGAGAACAGCTTTGCGTTTTGCCTCGACCTTTGCCATATTTGCTTGAAGTGTCTACCATTTCGGGGAATATATGCTCGCGTCTGAAGTGTTTAAGTCTTGTGATGTTTTGGTGGGTGACCACACTTTGCATGCGGATTTGGTAGTTCTTCCTATCACGTGATTTTGATGTGATTCTTGGCATGAATTTGGTTATGTGCTTATCATGCTATAGTTATTTGCCATAGAAAGAGAGTTACCTTTTATATCTTGGGTGTGCTGAGTTTACTTTTGTGGGTGATCATGCTTGACGGCGTGCACTTTATTTTGCATTGAGGGCTAGAAAATTACTATCTCAAGGGTGTCGGGTTATCTTGCATGCGTAGTTGATAAGAGGAAGTCTTCGCCTAGAACTTAGAAGAGGTCAGGTGGTGTGTGAATTTCAGAGCGTGTTTTCTACCGACCATGCTATGCCACCCGATAGAGAACTAGAGTTTTGCATTGAACTTATTCAGGGGACTTCATAGATTTCTAAGGCACCAGTATAGAATGGCACCATGAACTTAGGGAGTTGAAAACTTCGGTTGCAAGAACTCTAGAGATTGGTTTTGTTAAACCAAGTGTGTCGCCTTGGAGGGCGCAGGTCTTATTTGTGAGAAAGAAGGATGGGAGTTTGCGGTTGTGTATAGACTAGAGAATTGAATAAGGTGACTATTAAGAATAAGTATCCTCTACCCCACATTGATGACCTTTTTGACCGGTTCTGGTCCATTGTCTACTCTAAGCTTGATTTGAGATGGGGTTACTACGGTTGAAGGTTAGAGGAAGACATCCAGAAGGCGGCTTTTCGCACTAGGTATGGGCATTTTGAGTTTGTGGTGATGCCGTTTGGGTTGACGAATGCACCAGCGGTGTTTATGGATTTGATGAACCGTGTCTTTCACAGTTATCTTGACTGTTTCGTTGTAGTCTTCATTGATGATATTTTAGTATATTCGAAGTCTCGGGAGGAGCATGAGAAACATTTGAGGATTGTGTTGTCTATTCTTCGAGAGAAGCAGCTTTACGCCAAGTTTAGCAAATGTGCCTTTTGGCTTGAGGAAGTATCTTTCTTGGGGCACATAGTTTCGGCGGATAGCGTTGATCCTTCTAAGATTGAAGCGGTGGCAATTGGAAGAGGCCTAGTTCGGTTCGAGAGTTCGGAGTTTCTTGGGGTTAGCGGGTTATTAGAAGGTTTATTGAGGGTTTCTCTAGGATTGTGACTCCTATGTGAAGTTGACACGGAAAGAACGTGCCGTTTGTTTGGAGCGAGAAATGTGAGTCTAGTTTCCAAGAGCTTAAGAGCGGTTGACATCGGCACCTATTTTGGCTTTGCCTAGTGGAGGAGAAAATTTCGTGATCTATAGTGATGCCTCTAAGGAAGGTTTGGGTTGTGTTTGATGCGAGAATGGGAGGTGATCGCCTATGCATCGAAACTATCTATTCATGAGCGAATTACCCAGACACACGATATGGAGTTGGCTGCGATTATTTTCGCGTTGCATAAGTGGAAACACTACTTGTATGGGTCAAAGTTTGAGATCTTCACCGACCATAAGAGCTTGAAATACTTGTTTTCTCAAAAGGAATTGAATATGAGGCAACGAAGGTGGATGGAAAAGTTAAAGGACCATGACTGTACTATCTTGTATCATCAGGGAAGGCAAATGTTGTAGCGGATGCCTTGAGTAGAAAAGTTCATATGTCTTGCATGATGGTGAAGAATGGAAAATGTTGGAGGATTTGAGGATTGGAGTCTAGTGTTGTTGATAGAGGTGTGATTTTTGCAAATATTCGTGCTACCGCTTTGTTTATTTGGGAAAATTAGAATAGAAGCGCGAGGAATGATCAGGAGTTGAGGAAAATTATTGATGGGTTGGTGAGAATGTATCGCGACTTTGTGGTTAATCGAGGGTACCTTGACTTTTCGAGGTAGGTTTGTGTTCCTTGTAATGCGGAATTGAAGAGGTTGGTTCTTGATGAGGCTCATAAGGCGAAGTATACCATTCACAGGGGAGCACGAAGATGTACTTGGATTTGAAAAGGCAGTTACGGTGGAAAGGTATGAAGAGAGAAATGCGAATGCGTGTCTAAGTGTTTGACTTGTCGGCGTGAGTTAAGGCTGAGCATCGAGACTGCGGGATTTCTACAACCATTGGAGATTCTGAGTGGAAATGGGAGTTCATTACCATGGACTTTGTGAGTTGCGGTTACGCATGAAGGTTTAATGCGGTTTGGGTTATAGTCGGCCAGTTGACTAAGTACACACTTCATTCCGATAGCTATCACGTATTCATTGACTTCGGTTAGCGACTTTGTACATTCGGGAGATCGTGAGACTTCATGGCGTCTTAGGTTAGTATTGTGTCAGATAGAGATCCAGGGTTCACATCTAGGTTTTTGGAAGTCATTGCTTGCGAGGAAGCTTTGGGGACTAGATTGGACTTGATGCTGACTTTTCATCCATGACGGATGGTCGGTCAGAGCGTTGATTCAGATTTTGGAGGATATCTTTGCGAGCTTGTGTAGATTGATTTCAAGGGAAAATTTGGGATTCTCATTTACCTTTGGCCGAGTTTGCGTATAATAACGAATGATTTATCGTCGAGTATCAAGATAGTAGGCCGTATGAAGCTTTGTATGGGCGTAAGTAAATGTAGATCGCCAATTTGTTTGGGATGAAGTTGGAGAAACTTTGGGGTTAGAGTTAGTGCAATGATCGGTTGAGGCGTGAAGTTGATTAGAGATCGATTGCGCACCGCTCAAAGTCGACAAAGAGTTATCTTGGACAATCGGAGACGGGATCTTGAGTTCAAGTGGGTGATTACGTGTTCTTGAAAGGTAACACCGAGAGGGTACTAGAGGTTGGCAAGAAAGGGAAGCTTGCAAGAGATACATTGGTCCATTTGAGGTTCTTGAGAGAGTTGGGACCTTAGCGTATCGTATTGCATTACCACCTTCACTTTCGGAGACTCATGCGTATTCCATGTTTCCATGTTGCGAAAGTATTTGAAGGACGAGTCCCGTGTACTCAGTATGAGATCACGTTTGGGCCGGATATGTCATCGTTGAAAGCAGTGAAGATTTTGTAGTACAAAGGAACAAGTGCTCACGAACCAAGAGAATTCCTTAGTCAAAGTTCTTTGGAGGAATCACAACATCGAAGAAGCAGCGTGGGAGGCGGGCGGAGATCTTGGCGAGAAAGCAT